>CATKUP010000354.1:0-280000 GCA_949786385.1 Onychomys leucogaster
ATGAGAAACGTGTGAATTTCGTGAACGATGTAGTTCGTTTGAGCAGAAAAGTGACTGCCCTTATCTGAAACGAAGTCTTGCTTGTAGGAAGACTCAGAGCCTGGGATTTAACTCCATTTCTGAAGTGAAACAAACAGCAGTGTTCTCATCCATTGATCACACTCTGCTTTAGAACAAGAAGCACGATCTTGCTTTCTAGAGTCTCTAAGACAGCAGGAAACGTGAGTTTGCTGAGAACAAAAGAACGGTGTTTCCTACACATATGGACCATATCTAGTCCAACTCTGCTTCTGAAACTGATACAAAGCACTGGTCCTCTAACATCCAATGCTTGTCTGTTATGATGAGAAACGTGTGTGCTCCGTGAACGATGTAGTTCGTTTGAGCTGAAAAGTGACTGCCCTTACCTGAAACGAAGTCTTGCTTGTAGGAAGACTCAGAGTCTGGGATTTAACTCCATTTCTAAAGTGAAACACACAGCAGTGTTCTCATCCATTGATCACACTCTGCGTTAGAATAAGAAGCATGCTCTTGCTTTTTAGAGTCTCTAAGACAGCAGGAAACATGAGTTTGCTGAGAACAAAAGAACGGTGTTTCCTACACATACGGACCATATCTAGTCCAACTCTGCTTCTGAAACTGACACAAAGCACTGGTCCTCTAACATCCAATGCTTGTCTGTTAAGATGAGAAATGTGTGAGCTCCGTGAAAGATGTAGTTTGTTTGAGCTGAAAAGTGACTGCCCTTACCTGAAACGAAGTCTTGCTTGTAGGAAGACATAGAGCCTGGGATTTAACTACTTTTCTGAAGTGAAACACACAGCATAGTTTTCATCCATGGATCACACTCTGCTTTAGAGCGAGAAGCACACTTTTGCTTTCTAGAGTCTCTAAGACAGCAGGAAATCTGAGTGTGCCCAGAACAAAAGAACGGTGTTTCCTACACATATGGACCATATCTAGTCCAAATCTGCTTCTGAAACTGATACAAAGCACTGACGCTCTAACTTCCAATGCTTGTCAGTTAAGATGAGAAACGTGTGAGCTCAGTGAACGATGTAGTTCGTTTGAGAAGAAAAGTGACTGCCCTTAACTGAAACGAAGTCTTGCTTGTAGGAAGACTCAGAGCCTGGGATTTAACTCCATTTCTGATGTGAAACACACAGCAGTGTTCTCATCCATGGAGCACACTCTGCTTTAGAGCGAGAAGCACACTCTTGCTTTCTAGAGTCTCTAAGACAGCAGGAAATCTGAGTGTGCCCAGAACAAAACAACGGTGTTTCCTACACATATGGACCATATCTAGTCCAAATCTGCTTCTGAAACTGATACAAAGCACTGACCCTCTAACTTCCAATGCTGGTCAGTTAAGATGAGAAACCTGTGAGCTCAGTGAACGATGTAGTTCGTTTGAGCAGAAAAGTGACTGCCCTTCCCTGAAACGAAGTCTTGCTTGTAGGGAGACACAGAGCATGGGATTTAACTCCATTTCTGAAGTGAAACACACAGCATAGTATCATCCATGGATCACACTCTGTTTTAAAGCGAGAAGCATGCTCTTGCTTTCTAGAGTCTCTAAGACAGCAGGAAATCTGAGTGTGCTGAGAACAAAAGAACGGTGTTTCCTACACATAGGGACCATATCTAGTCCAACTCTTCCTCTGAAACTGAAACAAAGCACTGGTCATCTAACATCAAATGCTTCTCAATTAAGATGAGAAACATGTGAATTTCGTGAACGATGTAGTTCGTTTGAGCAGAAAAGTGACTGCCCTTATCTGAAACGAAGTCTGGCTTGTAGGAAGACTCAGAGCCTGGGATTTAACTCCATTTCTGAAGTGAAACAAACAGCAGTGTTCTCATCCATTGATCACACTCTGCTTTAGAACAAGAAGCACGATCTTGCTTTCTAGAGTCTCTAAGACAGCAGGAAACGTGAGTTTGCTGAGAACAAAAGAACGGTGTTTCCTACACATATGGACCATATCTAGTCCAACTCTGCTTCTGAAACTGATACAAAGCACTGACCCTCTAACATCCAATGCTTGTCAGTTAAGATGAGAAACGTGTGAGCTTCGTGAACAATGTAGTTCGTTTGAGAAGAAAACTGACTGCCCTTACCTGAAACGAAGTCTTGCTTGTAGGAAGACTCAGACCCTGGGATTTAACTCCATTTCTGAAGTGAAACACACAGCAGTGTTCTCATCCATTGATCACACTCTGCGTTTGAACAAGAAGCATGCTCTTCTTTCTAGAGTCTCTAAGACAGCAGGAAACTTGAGTTTGCTGAGAACAAAAGAACGGTGTTTCCTACACATATGGACCATATCTAGTCCAACTCTGCTTCTGAAACAGATACAAAGCACTGGTCCTCTAACATCCAATGCTTGTCTGTTATGATGAGAAACGTGTGAGCTCCGTGAACGATGTAGTTCGTTTGAGCTGAAAAGTGACTGCCCTTACCTGAAACGAAGTCTTGCTTGTAGGAAGACTCAGAGTCTGGGATTTAACTCCATTTCTGAAGTGAAACACACAGCATAGTGGCATCCATGGATCACACTCTGTTTTAGAGCGAAAAGAACGCTCCTGCTTTCTAGAGTCTCTAAGACAGCAGGAAACATGAGTGTGCCCAGAACAAAAGATCGGTGTTTCCTACACATATGGACCATATGTAGTCCAAATCTGCTTCTAAAACTGATACAAAGCACTGACCCTCTAACATCCAATGCTTGTCAGTTAAGATGAGAAACGTGTGAGCTTCGTGAACAATGTAGTTCGTTTGAGAAGAAAACTGACTGCCCTTACCTGAAACGAAGTCTTGCTTGTAGGAAGACTCAGAGCCTGGGATTTAACTCCATTTCTGAAGTGAAACACACAGCAGTGTTCTCATCCATTGATCACACTCTGCGTTTGAACAAGAAGCATGCTCTTCTTTCTAGAGTCTCTAAGACAGCAGGAAACTTGAGTTTGCTGAGAACAAAAGAACGGTGTTTCCTACACATATGGATCATATCTAGTCGAACTCTGCTTCTGAAACTGATACAAAGCACTGGTCCTCTAACATCCAATGCTTGTCAGTTAAGATGAGAATCGTGTGAGCTCCGTGAAAGATGTAGTTCGTTTGAGCTGAAAAGTGACTGCCCTTACCTGAAACGAAGTCTTGCCTGTAGGAAGACATAGAGGCTGGGATTTAACTACTTTTCTGAAGGCAAACACACAGCATAGTTCTCATCCATGGATCACACTCTGCTTTAGAAAGAAGCTCGCTCTTGCTTTCTAGAGTCTCTAAGACAGCAGGAAACGTGAGTTTGCTGAGAACAAAAGAATGGTGTTTCCTACACATAAGGACCATATCTAGTCCAACTCGTCTTCTGAAACTGATACAAAGCACTGGTCCTCTAACATCCAATGCTTGTCAGTTAAGATGAGAAACGTGTGAGCTTCGTGAACGATGTAGTTCCTTTGAGCCGAAAAGTGACTGCCCTTACCTGAAACGAAGTCTTGCTTGTAGGGAGACACAGAGCATGGGATTTAACTCCATTTCTGAAGTGAAACACTCAGCATAGTATCATCCATGGATCACACTCTGTTTTAAAGCGAGAAGCATGCTCTTGCTTTCTAGAGTCTCTAAGACAGCAGGAAATCTGAGTGTGCTGAGAACAAAAGAACGGTGTTTCCTACACATAGGGACCATATCTAGTCCAACTCTTCCTCTGAAACTGAAACAAAGCACTGGTCATCTAACATCAAATGCTTCTCAATTAAGATGAGAAACTTGTGAATTTCGTGAACGATGTAGTTCGTTTGAGCAGAAAAGTGACTGCCCTTATCTGAAACGAAGTCTTGCTTGTAGGAATACTCAGAGCCTGGGATTTAACTCCATTTCTGAAGTGAAACAAACAGCAGTGTTCTCATCCATTGATCACACTCTGCTTTAGAACAAGAAGCACGATCTTGCTTTCTAGAGTCTCTAAGACAGCAGGAAACGTGAGTTTGCTGAGAACAAAAGAACGGTGTTTCCTACACATATGGACCATATCTAGTCCAACTCTGCTTCTGAAACTGATACAAAGCACTGGTCCTCTAACATCCAATGCTTGTCTGTTATGATGAGAAACGTGTGTGCCTCGTGAACGATGTAGTTCGTTTGAGCTGAAAAGTGACTGTCCTTACCTGAAACGAAGTCTTGCTTGTAGGAAGACTCAGAGTCTGGGATTTAACTCCATTTCTGAAGTGAAACTCACAGCAGTGTTCTCATCCATTGATCACACTCTGTGTTAGAATAAGAAGCATGCTTTTGCTTTCTAGAGTCTCTAAGACAGCAGGAAACATGAGTTTGCTGAGAACAAAAGAACGGTGTTTCCTACAAATACGGACCATACCTACTCCAACTCTGCTTCTGAAACTGATACAAAGCACTGGTCCTCTAACATCCAATGCTTGTCAGTTAAGATGAGAAACGTGTGAGCTTCGTGAACGATGTAGTTCGTTTGAGCAGAAAAGTGACTGCCCTCACCTGAAACGAAGTCTTGCTTGTGGGAAGACTCAGAGCCTGGGATTTAACTCCATTTCTGAAGTGAAACACACAGCAGTGTTCTCATCCATTGATCACACTCTGTTTTAAAGCGAGAAGCATGCTCTTGCTTTCTAGAGTCTCTAAGACAGCAGGAAATCTGAGTGTGCTGAGAACAAAAGAACGGTGTTTCCTACACATAGGGACCATATCTAGTCCAACTCTTCCTCTGAAACTGAAACAAAGCACTGGTCATCTAACATCAAATGCTTCTCAATTAAGATGAGAAACGTGTGAATTTCGTGAACGATGTAGTTCGTTTGAGCAGAAAAGTGACTGCCCTTATCTGAAACGAAGTCTTGCTTGTAGGAAGACTCAGAGTCTGGGATTTAACTCCATTTCTGAAGTGAAACACACAGCAGTGTTCTCATCCATTGATCACACTCTGCGTTAGAATAAGAAGCATGCTCTTGCTTTCTAGAGTCTCTAAGACAGCAGGAAACATGAGTTTGCTGAGAACAAAAGAACGGTGTTTCCTACAAATACGGACCATACCTACTAGAACTCTGCTTCTGAAACTGATACAAAGCACTGGTCCTCTAACATCCAATGCTTGTCAGTTAAGATGAGAAACGTGTGAGCTTCGTGAACGATGCAGTTCGTTTGAGCAGAAAAGTGACTGCCCTCACCTGAAACGAAGTCTTGCTTGTGGGAAGACTCAGAGCCTGGGATTTAACTCCATTTCTGAAGTGAAACACACAGCAGTGTTCTCATCCATTGATCACACTCTGCATTAGAATAAGAAGCATGCTCTTGCTTTTTAGAGTCTCTAAGACAGCAGGAAACATGAGTTTGCTGAGAACAAAAGAACGGTGTTTCCTACACATACGGACCATATCTAGTCCAACTCTGCTTCTGAAACTGATACAAAGCACTGACCCTCTAACTTCCAATGCTTGTCAGTTAAGATGAGAAACGTGTGAGCTCAGTGAACGATGTAGTTCCTTTGAGCAGAAAAGTGACTGCCCTTACCTGAAACGAAGTCTTGCTTGTAGGAAGACTCACAGCCTGGGATTTAACTCCATTTCTGAAGGCAAACACATGGCATAGTTCTCATCCATGGATCACACTCTGATTTAGAGGGAGAAGCATGCTCTTGCTTTCTATAGTCTCTAAGACAGCAGGAAATCTGAGTGTGCTGAGAACAAAAGAACGGTGTTTCCTACACATAGGGACCATATCTAGTCCAACTCTTCCTCTGAAACTGAAACAAAGCACTGGTCATCTAACATCAAATGCTTCTCAATTAAGATGAGAAACGTGTGAATTTCGTGAACGATGTAGTTCGTTTGAGCAGAAAAGTGACTGCCCTTATCTGAAACGAAGTCTTGCTTGTAGGAAGACTCAGAGCCTGGGATTTAACTCCATTTCTGAAGTGAAACAAACAGCAGTGTTCTCATCCATTGATCACACTCTGCTTTAGAACAAGAAGCACGATCTTGCTTTCTAGAGTCTCTAATACAGCAGGAAACGTGAGTTTGCTGAGAACAAAAGAACGGTGTTTCCTACACATATGGACCATATCTAGTCCAACTCTGCTTCTGAAACTGATACAAAGCACTGGTCCTCTAACATCCAATGCTTGTCTGTTATGATGAGAAACGTGTGTGCTCCGTGAACGATGTAGTTCGTTTGAGCTGAAAAGTGACTGCCCTTACCTGAAACGAAGTCTTGCTTGTAGGAAGACTCAGAGTCTGGGATTTAACTCCATTTCTGAACTGAAACACACAGCAGTGTTCTCATCCATTGATCACACTCTGCGTTAGAATAAGAAGCATGCTCTTGCTTTCTAGAGTCTCTAAGACAGCAGGAAACATGAGTTTGCTGAGAACAAAAGAACGGTGTTTCCTACAAATACGGACCATACCTACTCCAACTCTGCTTCTGAAACTGATACAAAGCACTGGTCCTCTAACATCCAATGCTTGTCAGTTAAGATGAGAAACGTATGAGCTTCGTGAACGATGTAGTTCGTTTGAGCAGAAAAGTGACTGCCCTCACCTGAAACGAAGTCTTGCTTGTGGGAAGACTCAGAGCCTGGGATTTAACTCCATTTCTGAAGTGAAACACACAGCAGTGTTCTCATCCATTGATCACACTCTGCATTAGAATAAGAAGCATGCTCTTGCTTTTTAGAGTCTCTAAGACAGCAGGAAACATGAGTTTGCTGAGAACAAAAGAACGGTGTTTCCTACACATACGGACCATATCTAGTCCAACTCTGCTTCTGAAACTGATACAAAGCACTGACCCTCTAACTTCCAATGCTTGTCAGTTAAGATGAGAAACGTGTGAGCTCAGTGAACGATGTAGTTCCTTTGAGCAGAAAAGTGACTGCCCTTACCTGAAACGAAGTCTTGCTTGTAGGAAGACTCACAGCCTGGGATTTAACTCCATTTCTGAAGGCAAACACATAGCATAGTTCTCATCCATGGATCACACTCTGATTTAGAGGGAGAAGCACGCTCTTGCTTTCTAGAGTCTCTAAGACAGCAGGAAATCTGAGTGTGCTGAGAACAAAAGAACGGTGTTTCCTACACATAGGGACCATATCTAGTCCAACTCTTCCTCTGAAACTGATACAAAGCACTGGTCCTCTAACATCCAATGCTTGTCTGTTATGATGAGAAACGTGTGTGCCTTGTGAACGATGTAGTTCGTTTGAGCTGAAAAGTGACTGCCCTTACCTGAAACGAAGTCTTGCTTGTAGGAAGACTCAGAGTCTGGGATTTAACTCCATTTCTGAAGGTAAACACACAGCAGTGTTCTCATCCATTGATCACACTCTGCGTTAGAATAAGAAGCATGCTCTTGCTTTCTAGAGTCTCTAAGACAGCAGGAAACATGAGTTTGCTGAGAACAAAAGAACGGTGTTTCCTACAAATACGGACCATACCTACTAGAACTCTGCTTCTGAAACTGATACAACGCACTGGTCCTCTAACATCCAATGCTTGTCAGTTAAGATGAGAAACGTGTGAGCTTCGTGAACGATGTAGTTCGTTTGAGCACAAAAGTGACTGCCCTCACCTGAAACGAAGTCTTGCTTGTGGGAAGACTCAGACCCTGGGATTTAACTCCATTTCTGAAGTGAAACACACAGCAGTGTTCTCATCCATTGATCACACTCTGCATTAGAATAAGAAGCATGCTCTTGCTTTTTAGAGTCTCT
This sequence comes from Onychomys leucogaster, assembly GCA_949786385.1. Classification (NCBI taxonomy): domain Eukaryota; kingdom Metazoa; phylum Chordata; class Mammalia; order Rodentia; family Cricetidae; genus Onychomys; species Onychomys leucogaster. Next base: position 7,746 of record CATKUP010000354.1, read on the forward strand.
AAGACAGCAGGAAACATGAGTTTGCTGAGAACAAAAGAACGGTGTTTCCTACACATACGGACCATATCTAGTCCAACTCTGCTTCTGAAACTGATACAAAGCACTGACCCTCTAACTTCCAATGCTTGTCAGTTAAGATGAGAAACGTGTGAGCTCAGTGAACGATGTAGTTCCTTTGAGCAGAAAATTGACTGCCCTTACCTGAAACGAAGTCTTGCTTGTAGGAAGAATCACAGCCTGGGATTTAACTCCATTTCTGAAGGGAAACACATGGCATAGTTCTCATCCATGGATCACACTCTGATTTAGAGGGAGAAGCACGCTCTTGCTTTCTAGAGTCTCTAAGACAGCAGGAAATCTGAGTGTGCTGAGAACAAAAGAACGGTGTTTCCTACACATAGGGACCATATCTAGTCCAACTCTTCCTCTGAAACTGAAACAAAGCACTGGTCATCTAACATCAAATGCTTCTCAATTAAGATGAGAAACGTGTGAATTTCGTGAACGATGTAGTTCGTTTGAGCAGAAAAGTGACTGCCCTTATCTGAAACGAAGTCTTGCTTGTAGGAAGACTCAGAGCCTGGGATTTAACTCCATTTCTGAAGTGAAACAAACAGCAGTGTTCTCATCCATTGATCACACTCTGCTTTAGAACAAGAAGCACGATCTTGCTTTCTAGAGTCTCTAAGACAGCAGGAAACGTGAGTTTGCTGAGAACAAAAGAACGGTGTTTCCTACACATATGAACCATATCTAGTCCAACTCTGCTTCTGAAACTGATACAAAACACTGGTCCTCTAACATCCAATGCTTGTCTGTTATGATGAGAAACGTGTGTGCCTCGTGAACGATGTAGTTCGTTTGAGCTGAAAAGTGACTGCCCTTACCTGAAACGAAGTCTTGCTTGTAGGAAGACTCAGAGTCTGGGATTTAACTCCATTTCTGAAGTGAAACACACAGCAGTGTTCTCATCCATTGATCACACTCTGCGTTAGAATAAGAAGCATGCTCTTGCTTTATAGAGTCTCTAAGACAGCAGGAAACATGAGTTTGCTGAGAACAAAAGAACGGTGTTTCCTACAAATACGGACCATACCTACTCCAACTCTGCTTCTGAAACTGATACAAAGCACTGGTCCTCTAACATCCAATACTTGTCAGTTAAGATGAGAAACGTGTGAGCTTCGTGAACGATGTAGTTCGTTTGAGCAGAAAAGTGACTGCCCTCACCTGAAACGAAGTCTTGCTTGTGGGAAGACTCAGAGCCTGGGATTTAACTCCATTTCTGAAGTGAAACACACAGCAGAGTTCTCATCCATTGATCACACTCTGCGTTAGAATAAGAAGCATGCTCTTTCTTTTTAGAGTCTCTAAGACAGCAGGAAACATGAGTTTGCTGAGAACAAAAGAACGGTGTTTCCTACACATATGGACCATATCTAGTCCAACTCTGCTTCTGAAACTGACACAAAGCACTGGTCCTCTAACATCCAATGCTTGTCTGTTAAGATGAGAAAGGTGTGAGCTCCGTGAAAGATGTAGTTCGTTTGAGCAGAAAAGTGACTGCCCTTATCTGAAACGAAGTCTTGCTTGTAGGAAGACTCAGAGTCTGGGATTTAACTCCATTTCTGAAGTGAAACACACAGCATAGTGGCATCCATGGATCACACTCTGTTTTAGAGCGAAAAGAATGCTCCTGCTTTCTAGAGTCTCTAAGACAGCAGGAAACGTGAGTGTGCCCAGAACAAAAGATCGGTGTTTCCTACACATATGGACCATATGTAGTCCAAATCTGCTTCTGAAACTGATACAAAGCACTGACCCTCTAACATCCAATGCTTGTCAGTTAAGATGAGAAACGTGCGAGCTTCATGAACGATGTAGTTCGTTTGAGAAGAAAACTGACTGCCCTTACCTGAAACGAAGTCTTGCTTGTAGGAAGACTCAGGGCCTGGGATTTAACTCCATTTCTGAAGTGAAACACACAGCAGTGTTCTCATCCATTGATCACACTCTGCGTTTGAACAAGAAGCATGCTCTTCTTTCTAGAGTCACTAAGACAGCAGGAAACGTGAGATTGCTGTGAACAAAAGAACGGTGTTTCCTACACATACGGACCATATCTAGTCGAACTCTGCTTCTGAAACTGATACAAAGCACTGGTCCTCTAACATCCAATGCTTGTCAGTTAAGATGAGAAACGTGTGAGCTCCGTGAAAGATGTAGTTCGTTTGAGCTGAAAAGTGACTGCCCTTCCCTGAAACGAAGTCTTGCTTGTAGGAAGACATAGAGGCTGGGATTTAACTACTTTTCTGAAGGGAATCACACAGCATAGTTTTCATCCATGGATCACACTCTGCTTTAGAGCAAGAAGCACACTCTTGCTTTCTAGAGTCTCTAAGACTGCAGGAAATCTGAGTGTGCCCAGAACAAAAGAACAATGTTTCCTACACATATGGACCATATCTAGTCCAACTCTGCTTCTGAAACAGATACAAAGCACTGGTCCTCTAACATCCAATGCTTGTCAGTTAAGATGAGAAACGTGTGAGCTTCGTGAACGATGTAGTTCGTTTGAGCAGAAAAGTGACTGCCCTTACCTGAAAAGAAGTCTTGCTTGTAGGGAGACACAGAGCATGGGATTTAACTCCATTTCTGAAGTGAAACACACAGCATAGTCTCATCCATGGATCACACTCTGTTTTAGAGGGAGAAGCACGCTCTTGCTTTCTAGAGTCTCTAAGACAGCAGGAAATGTGAGTGTGCCGAGAACAAAAGATCGGTGTTTCCTACACATATGGACCATATGTAGTACAAATCTGGTTCTGAAACTGATACAAAGCACTGACCCTCTAACATCCAATGATTTTCAGTTAAGATGATAAACGTGTGAGCTTCGTGAACGATGTAGTTCGTTTGAGCACAAAACTGACTGCCCTTACCTGAAACGAAGTCTTGCTTGTAGGAAGACTCAGAGCCTGGGATTTAACTCCATTTCTGAAGTGAAGCAAACAGCAGTGTTCTCATCCATTGATCACACTCTGCTTTAGAACAAGAAGCACGATCTTGCTTTCTAGAGTCTCTAAGACAGCAGGAAACGTGAGTTTGCTGAGAACAAAAGAACGGTGTTTCCTACACATATGGACCATATCTAGTCCAACTCTGCTTCTGAAACTGATACAAAGCACTGGTCCTCTAACATCCAATGCTTGTCTGTTATGATGAGAAACGTGTGAGCTCCGTGAACGATGTAGTTCGTTTGAGCTGAAAAGTGACTGCCCTTACCTGAAACGAATTCTTGCTTGTAGGAAGACTCAGAGTCTGGGATTTAACTCCATTTCTGAAGTGAAACACACAGCATAGTGGCATCCATGGATCACACTCTGTTTTAGAGCGAAAAAAACGCTCCTGCTTTCTAGAGTCTCTAAGACAGCAGGAAACGTGAGTGTGCCCAGAACAAAAGATCGGTGTTTCCTACACATATGGACCATATGTAGTCCAAATCTGCTTCTGAAACTGATACAAAGCACTGACCCTCTAACATCCAATGCTTGTCAGTTAAGATGAGAAACGTGCGAGCTTCGTGAACGATGTAGTTCGTTTGAGAATAAAACTGACTGCCCTTACCTGAAACGAAGTCTTGCTTGTAGGAAGACTCAGGGCCTGGGATTTAACTCCATTTCTGAAGTGAAACACACAGCAGTGTTCTCATCCATTGATCACACTCTGCGTTTGAACAAGAAGCATGCTCTTCTTTCTAGAGTCACTAAGACAGCAGGAAACGTGAGATTGCTGAGAAAAAAAGAACGGTGTTTCCTACACATACGGACCATATCTAGTCGAACTCTGCTTCTGAAACTGATACAAAGCACTGGTCCTCTAACATCCAATGCTTGTCAGTTAAGATGAGAAACGTGTGAGCTCCGAGAAAGATGTAGTTCGTTTGAGCTGAAAAGTGACTGCCCTTACCTGAAACGAAGTCTTGCTTGTAGGAAGACATAGAGGCTGGGATTTAACTACTTTTCTGAAGGGAATCACACAGCATAGTTTTCATCCATGGATCACACTCTGCTTTAGAGCAAGAAGCACACTCTTGCTTTCTAGAGTCTCTAAGACTGCAGGAAATCTGAGTGTGCCCAGAACAAAAGAACAATGTTTCCTACACATATGGACCATATCTAGTCCAACTCTGCTTCTGAAACAGATACAAAGCACTGGTCCTCTAACATCCAATGCTTGTCAGTTAAGATGAGAAACGTGTGAGCTTCGTGAACGATGTAGTTCGTTTGAGCAGAAAAGTGACTGCCCTTACCTGAAAAGAAGTCTTGCTTGTAGGGAGACACAGAGCATGGGATTTAACTCCATTTCTGAAGTGAAACACACAGCATAGTCTCATCCATGGATCACACTCTGTTTTAGAGCGAGAAGCACGCTCTTGCTTTCTAGAGTCTCTAAGACAGCAGGAAATGTGAGTGTGCCGAGAACAAAAGATCAGTGTTTCCTACACATATGGACCATATGTAGTACAAATCTGGTTCTGAAACTGATACAAAGCACTGACCCTCTAACATCCAATGATTTTCAGTTAAGATGATAAACGTGTGAGCTTCGTGAACGATGTAGTTCGTTTGAGCACAAAACTGACTGCCCTTACCTGAAACGAAGTCTTGCTTGTAGGAAGACTCAGAGCCTGGGATTTAACTCCATTTCTGAAGTGAAACAAACAGCAGTGTTCTCATCCATTGATCACACTCTGAGTTAGAACAAGAAGCATGCTCTTGCTTTCTAGAGTCTCTAAGACAGCAGGAAACATGAGTTTGCTGAGATCAAAAGAAGGGTGTTTCCTACATATACGGACCATATCTAGTCGAACTCTGCTTCTGAAACTGACACAAAGCACTGGTCCTCTAACATCCAATGCTTGTCTGTTAAGATGAGAAATGTGTGAGCTCCGTGAAAGATGTAGTTCGTTTGAGCTGAAAAGTGACTGCCCTTACCTGAAACGAAGTCTTGCTTGTAGGAAGACATAGAGCCTGGGATTTAACTACTTTTCTGAAGTGAAACACACAGCATAGTTTTCATCCATGGATCACACTCTGCTTTAGAGCGAGAAGCACACTTTTGCTTTCTAGAGTCTCTAAGACAGCAGGAAATCTGAGTGTGCCCAGAACAAAAGAACGGTGTTTCCTACACATATGGACCATATCTAGTCCAAATCTGCTTCTGAAACTGATACAAAGCACTGACGCTCTAACTTCCAATGCTTGTCAGTTAAGATGAGAAACGCGTGAGCTCAGTGAACGATGTAGTTCGTTTGAGAAGAAAAGTGACTGCCCTTAACTGAAACGAAGTCTTGCTGGTAGGAAGACTCAGAGCCTGGGATTTAACTCCATTTCTGATGTGAAACACACAGCAGTGTTCTCATCCATGGAGCACACTCTGCTTTAGAGCGAGAAGCACACACTTGCTTTCTAGAGTCTCTAAGACAGCAGGAAATCTGAGTGTGCCCAGAACAAAACAACGGTGTTTCCTACACATATGGACCATATCTAGTCCAAATCTGCTTCTGAAACTGATACAAAGCACTGACCCTCTAACTTCCAATGCTGTTCAGTTAAGATGAGAAACCTGTGAGCTCAGTGAACGATGTAGTTCGTTTGAGCAGAAAAGTGACTGCCCTTCCCTGAAACGAAGTCTTGCTTGTAGGGAGACACAGAGCATGGGATTTAACTCCATTTCTGAAGTGAAACACACAGCATAGTATCATCCATGGATCACACTCTGTTTTAAAGCGAGAAGCATGCTCTTGCTTTCTAGAGTCTCTAAGACAGCAGGAAATCTGAGTGTGCTGAGAACAAAAGATCGGTGTTTCCTACACATAGGGACCATATCTAGTCCAACTCTTCCTCTGAAACTGAAACAAAGCACTGGTCATCTAACATCAAATGCTTCTCAATTAAGATGAGAAACGTGTGAATTTCGTGAACAATGTAGTTCCTTTGAGCAGAAAAGTGACTGCCCTTATCTGAAACGAAGTCTTGCTTGTAGAAAGACTCAGAGCCTGGGATTTAACTCCATTTCTGAAGTGAAGCAAACAGCAGTGTTCTCATCCATTGATCACACTCTGCTTTAGAACAAGAAGCACGATCTTGCTTTCTAGAGTCTGTAAGACAGCAGGAAACGTGAGTTTGCTGAGAACAAAAGAACGGTGTTTCCTACACATATGGACCATATCTAGTCCAACTCTGCTTCTGAAACTGATACAAAGCACTGGTCCTCTAACATCCAATGCTTGTCTGTTATGATGAGAAACGTGTGAGCTCCGTGAACGATGTAGTTCGTTTGAGCTGAAAAGTGACTGCCCTTACCTGAAACGAAGTCTTGCTTGTAGGAAGACTCAGAGTCTGGGATTTAACTCCATTTCTGAAGTGAAACACACAGCATAGTGGCATCCATGGATCACACTCTGTTTTAGAGCGAAAAGAATGCTCCTGCTTTCTAGAGTCTCTAAGACAGCAGGAAACGTGAGTGTGCCCAGAACAAAAGATCGGTGTTTCCTCCACATATGGACCATATGTAGTCCAAATCTGCTTCTGAAACTGATACAAAGCACTGACCCTCTAACATCCAATGCTTGTCAGTTAAGATGAGAAATGTGCGAGCTTCGTGAACGATGTAGTTCGTTTGAGAAGAAAACTGACTGCCCTTACCTGAAACGAAGTCTTGCTTGTAGGAAGACTCAGGGCCTGGGATTTAACTCCATTTCTGAAGTGAATCACACAGCAGTGTTCTCATCCATTGATCACACTCTGCTTTAGAAAGAAGCAAGCTCTTGCTTTCTAGAGTCTCTAAGACAGCAGGAAACGTGAGTGTGCTAAGAACAAAAGAACGGGGTTTCCTACACATATGGACGATATCTAGTCCAACTCTGCTTCTGAAACTGATACAAAGCACTGGTCATCTAACATCCAATGCTTGTCAGTTAAGATGAGAAAGGTGTTAGCTTCGTGAACGGTGTAGTTTGTTTGAGCAGAAAACTGACTGCCCTTACCTGAAACGAAGTCTTGCTTGTAGGAAGACTCAGAGCCTGGGATTTAACTCCATTTCTGAAGTGAAACACACAGCAGTGTTCTCATCCATTGATCACACTCTGCTTTAGAACAAGAAGCACGATCTTGCTTTCTAGAGTCTCTAAGAGAGCAGGAAACGTGAGTTTGCTGAGAACAAAAGAACGGTGTTTCCTACACATATGGACCATATCTAGTCCAACTCGGATTCTGAAACAGATACAAAGCACTGGTCCTCTAACATCCAATGCTTGTCAGTTAAGATGAGAAACGTGTGAGCTTCGTGAACGATGTAGTTCCTTTGAGCAGAAAAGTGACAGCCCTTAACTGAAACAAAGTCTTGCTTGTAAGGAGACATAGAGCATGGGATTTAACTCCATTTCTGAAGAGAAACACACAGCATAGTCTCATCCATGTATCACACTCTGTTTTAGAGCGAGAAGCACGCTCTTGCTTTCTAGAGTCTCTAAGACAGCAGGACACGTGAGTGTGCCCAGAACAAAAGATCGGTGTTTCCTACACATATGGACCATATGTAGTCCAAATCTGCTTCTGAAACTGATACAAAGCACTGACCCTCTAACATCCAATGCTTGTCAGTTAAGATGAGAAACGTGTGAGCTTCGTGAACGATGTAGTGCGTTTGAGCACAAAATTGACTGCCCTTACCTGAAACGAAGTCTTGCTTGTAGGAAGACTCAGAGCCAGGGATTTAACTCCATTTCTGAAGGCAAACACATAGCATAGTTCTCATCCATGGATCACACTCTGATTTAGAGCGAGAAGCACGCTCTTGCTTTCTAGAGTCTCTAAGACAGCAGGAAACGTGAGTGTGCTGAGAAAAAAAGAACGGTGTTTCCTACACATACGGACCATATCTAGTCCAACTCTTCTTCTGAAACTGATACAAACCACAGGTCCTCTAACATCCAATGCTTGTCCGGTAAGATGAGAAACGTGTGAACTCCGTGAAAGATGTAGTTCGTTTGAGCTGAAAAGTGACTGCCCTTACCTGAATTGAAGTCTTGCTTGTAGGAAGACTCAGAGCCTGGGATTTAACTCCATTACTGAAGTGAAACACACAGCAGTGTTCTCATCCATTGATCACACTCTGCTTTAGAACAAGAAGCACGATCTTGCTTTCTAGAGTCTCTAAGACAGCAGGAAACGTGAGTTTGCTGAGAACAAAAGAACGGTGTTTCCTACACATATGGACCATATCTTGTCCAACTCTGCTTCTGAAACAGATACAAAGCACTGGTCCTCTAACATCCAATGCTTGTCAGTTAAGATGAGAAACGTGTGAGCTTCGTGAACGATGTAGTTCGTTTGAGCAGAAAAGTGACTGCCCTTACCTGAAAAGAAGTCTTGCTTGTAGGGAGACACAGAGCATGGGATTTAACTCCATTTCTGAAGTGAAACACACAGCATAGTCTCATCCATGGATCACACTCTGTTTTAGAGCGAGAAGCACGCTCTTGCTTTCTAGAGTCTCTAAGACAGCAGGAAATGTGAGTGTGCCGAGAACAAAAGATCAGTGTTTCCTACACATATGGACCATATGTAGTACAAATCTGGTTCTGAAACTGATACAAAGCACTGACCCTCTAACATCCAATGATTTTCAGTTAAGATGATAAACGTGTGAGCTTCGTGAACGATGTAGTTCGTTTGAGCACAAAACTGACTGCCCTTACCTGAAACGAAGTCTTGCTTGTAGGAAGACTCAGAGCCTGGGATTTAACTCCATTTCTGAAGTGAAACAAACAGCAGTGTTCTCATCCATTGATCACACTCTGAGTTAGAACAAGAAGCATGCTCTTGCTTTCTAGAGTCTCTAAGACAGCAGGAAACATGAGTTTGCTGAGATCAAAAGAAGGGTGTTTCCTACATATACGGACCATATCTAGTCGAACTCTGCTTCTGAAACTGACACAAAGCACTGGTCCTCTAACATCCAATGCTTGTCTGTTAAGATGAGAAATGTGTGAGCTCCGTGAAAGATGTAGTTCGTTTGAGCTGAAAAGTGACTGCCCTTACCTGAAACGAAGTCTTGCTTGTAGGAAGACATAGAGCCTGGGATTTAACTACTTTTCTGAAGTGAAACACACAGCATAGTTTTCATCCATGGATCACACTCTGCTTTAGAGCGAGAAGCACACTTTTGCTTTCTAGAGTCTCTAAGACAGCAGGAAATCTGAGTGTGCCCAGAACAAAAGAACGGTGTTTCCTACACATATGGACCATATCTAGTCCAAATCTGCTTCTGAAACTGATACAAAGCACTGACGCTCTAACTTCCAATGCTTGTCAGTTAAGATGAGAAACGCGTGAGCTCAGTGAACGATGTAGTTCGTTTGAGAAGAAAAGTGACTGCCCTTAACTGAAACGAAGTCTTGCTGGTAGGAAGACTCAGAGCCTGGGATTTAACTCCATTTCTGATGTGAAACACACAGCAGTGTTCTCATCCATGGAGCACACTCTGCTTTAGAGCGAGAAGCACACACTTGCTTTCTAGAGTCTCTAAGACAGCAGGAAATCTGAGTGTGCCCAGAACAAAACAGCGGTGTTTCCTACACATATGGACCATATCTAGTCCAAATCTGCTTCTGAAACTGATACAAAGCACTGACCCTCTAACTTCCAATGCTGTTCAGTTAAGATGAGAAACCTGTGAGCTCAGTGAACGATGTAGTTCGTTTGAGCAGAAAAGTGACTGCCCTTCCCTGAAACGAAGTCTTGCTTGTAGGGAGACACAGAGCATGGGATTTAACTCCATTTCTGAAGTGAAACACACAGCATAGTATCATCCATGGATCACACTCTGTTTTAAAGCGAGAAGCATGCTCTTGCTTTCTAGAGTCTCTAAGACAGCAGGAAATCTGAGTGTGCTGAGAACAAAAGATCGGTGTTTCCTACACATAGGGACCATATCTAGTCCAACTCTTCCTCTGAAACTGAAACAAAGCACTGGTCATCTAACATCAAATGCTTCTCAATTAAGATGAGAAACGTGTGAATTTCGTGAACAATGTAGTTCCTTTGAGCAGAAAAGTGACTGCCCTTATCTGAAACGAAGTCTTGCTTGTAGAAAGACTCAGAGCCTGGGATTTAACTCCATTTCTGAAGTGAAGCAAACAGCAGTGTTCTCATCCATTGATCACACTCTGCTTTAGAACAAGAAGCACGATCTTGCTTTCTAGAGTCTGTAAGACAGCAGGAAACGTGAGTTTGCTGAGAACAAAAGAACGGTGTTTCCTACACATATGGACCATATCTAGTCCAACTCTGCTTCTGAAACTGATACAAAGCACTGGTCCTCTAACATCCAATGCTTGTCTGTTATGATGAGAAACGTGTGAGCTCCGTGAACGATGTAGTTCGTTTGAGCTGAAAAGTGACTGCCCTTACCTGAAACGAAGTCTTGCTTGTAGGAAGACTCAGAGTCTGGGATTTAACTCCATTTCTGAAGTGAAACACACAGCATAGTGGCATCCATGGATCACACTCTGTTTTAGAGCGAAAAGAATGCTCCTGCTTTCTAGAGTCTCTAAGACAGCAGGAAACGTGAGTGTGCCCAGAACAAAAGATCGGTGTTTCCTCCACATATGGACCATATGTAGTCCAAATCTGCTTCTGAAACTGATACAAAGCACTGACCCTCTAACATCCAATGCTTGTCAGTTAAGATGAGAAATGTGCGAGCTTCGTGAACGATGTAGTTCGTTTGAGAAGAAAACTGACTGCCCTTACCTGAAACGAAGTCTTGCTTGTAGGAAGACTCAGGGCCTGGGATTTAACTCCATTTCTGAAGTGAATCACACAGCAGTGTTCTCATCCATTGATCACACTCTGCTTTAGAAAGAAGCAAGCTCTTGCTTTCTAGAGTCTCTAAGACAGCAGGAAACGTGAGTGTGCTAAGAACAAAAGAACGGGGTTTCCTACACATATGGACGATATCTAGTCCAACTCTGCTTCTGAAACTGATACAAAGCACTGGTCATCTAACATCCAATGCTTGTCAGTTAAGATGAGAAAGGTGTTAGCTTCGTGAACGGTGTAGTTTGTTTGAGCAGAAAACTGACTGCCCTTACCTGAAACGAAGTCTTGCTTGTAGGAAGACTCAGAGCCTGGGATTTAACTCCATTTCTGAAGTGAAACACACAGCAGTGTTCTCATCCATTGATCACACTCTGCTTTAGAACAAGAAGCACGATCTTGCTTTCTAGAGTCTCTAAGAGAGCAGGAAACGTGAGTTTGCTGAGAACAAAAGAACGGTGTTTCCTACACATATGGACCATATCTAGTCCAACTCGGCTTCTGAAACAGATACAAAGCACTGGTCCTCTAACATCCAATGCTTGTCAGTTAAGATGAGAAACGTGTGAGCTTCGTGAACGATGTAGTTCCTTTGAGCAGAAAAGTGACAGCCCTTAACTGAAACAAAGTCTTGCTTGTAAGGAGACATAGAGCATGGGATTTAACTCCATTTCTGAAGAGAAACACACAGCATAGTCTCATCCATGTATCACACTCTGTTTTAGAGCGAGAAGCACGCTCTTGCTTTCTAGAGTCTCTAAGACAGCAGGACACGTGAGTGTGCCCAGAACAAAAGATCGGTGTTTCCTACACATATGGACCATATGTAGTCCAAATCTGCTTCTGAAACTGATACAAAGCACTGACCCTCTAACATCCAATGCTTGTCAGTTAAGATGAGAAACGTGTGAGCTTCGTGAACGATGTAGTGCGTTTGAGCACAAAATTGACTGCCCTTACCTGAAACGAAGTCTTGCTTGTAGGAAGACTCAGAGCCAGGGATTTAACTCCATTTCTGAAGGCAAACACATAGCATAGTTCTCATCCATGGATCACACTCTGATTTAGAGCGAGAAGCACGCTCTTGCTTTCTAGAGTCTCTAAGACAGCAGGAAACGTGAGTGTGCTGAGAAAAAAAGAACGGTGTTTCCTACACATACGGACCATATCTAGTCCAACTCTTCTTCTGAAACTGATACAAACCACAGGTCCTCTAACATCCAATGCTTGTCCGGTAAGATGAGAAACGTGTGAACTCCGTGAAAGATGTAGTTCGTTTGAGCTGAAAAGTGACTGCCCTTACCTGAATTGAAGTCTTGCTTGTAGGAAGACTCAGAGCCTGGGATTTAACTCCATTACTGAAGTGAAACACACAGCAGTGTTCTCATCCATTGATCACACTCTGCTTTAGAACAAGAAGCACGATCTTGCTTTCTAGAGTCTCTAAGACAGCAGGAAACGTGAGTTTGCTGAGAACAAAAGAACGGTGTTTCCTACACATATGGACCATATCTTGTCCAACTCTGCTTCTGAAACAGATACAAAGCACTGGTCCTCTAACATCCAATGCTTGTCAGTTAAGATGAGAAACGTGTGAGCTTCGTGAACGATGTAGTTCGTTTGAGCAGAAAAGTGACTGCCCTTACCTGAAAAGAAGTCTTGCTTGTAGGGAGACACAGAGCATGGGATTTAACTCCATTTCTGAAGTGAAACACACAGCATAGTCTCATCCATGGATCACACTCTGTTTTAGAGCGAGAAGCACGCTCTTGCTTTCTAGAGTCTCTAAGACAGCAGGAAATGTGAGTGTGCCGAGAACAAAAGATCAGTGTTTCCTACACATATGGACCATATGTAGTACAAATCTGGTTCTGAAACTGATACAAAGCACTGACCCTCTAACATCCAATGATTTTCAGTTAAGATGATAAACGTGTGAGCTTCGTGAACGATGTAGTTCGTTTGAGCACAAAACTGACTGCCCTTACCTGAAACGAAGTCTTGCTTGTAGGAAGACTCAGAGCCTGGGATTTAACTCCATTTCTGAAGTGAAACAAACAGCAGTGTTCTCATCCATTGATCACACTCTGAGTTAGAACAAGAAGCATGCTCTTGCTTTCTAGAGTCTCTAAGACAGCAGGAAACATGAGTTTGCTGAGATCAAAAGAAGGGTGTTTCCTACATATACGGACCATATCTAGTCGAACTCTGCTTCTGAAACTGACACAAAGCACTGGTCCTCTAACATCCAATGCTTGTCTGTTAAGATGAGAAATGTGTGAGCTCCGTGAAAGATGTAGTTCGTTTGAGCTGAAAAGTGACTGCCCTTACCTGAAACGAAGTCTTGCTTGTAGGAAGACATAGAGCCTGGGATTTAACTACTTTTCTGAAGTGAAACACACAGCATAGTTTTCATCCATGGATCACACTCTGCTTTAGAGCGAGAAGCACACTTTTGCTTTCTAGAGTCTCTAAGACAGCAGGAAATCTGAGTGTGCCCAGAACAAAAGAACGGTGTTTCCTACACATATGGACCATATCTAGTCCAAATCTGCTTCTGAAACTGATACAAAGCACTGACGCTCTAACTTCCAATGCTTGTCAGTTAAGATGAGAAACGCGTGAGCTCAGTGAACGATGTAGTTCGTTTGAGAAGAAAAGTGACTGCCCTTAACTGAAACGAAGTCTTGCTGGTAGGAAGACTCAGAGCCTGGGATTTAACTCCATTTCTGATGTGAAACACACAGCAGTGTTCTCATCCATGGAGCACACTCTGCTTTAGAGCGAGAAGCACACACTTGCTTTCTAGAGTCTCTAAGACAGCAGGAAATCTGAGTGTGCCCAGAACAAAACAGCGGTGTTTCCTACACATATGGACCATATCTAGTCCAAATCTGCTTCTGAAACTGATACAAAGCACTGACCCTCTAACTTCCAATGCTGTTCAGTTAAGATGAGAAACCTGTGAGCTCAGTGAACGATGTAGTTCGTTTGAGCAGAAAAGTGACTGCCCTTCCCTGAAACGAAGTCTTGCTTGTAGGGAGACACAGAGCATGGGATTTAACTCCATTTCTGAAGTGAAACACACAGCATAGTATCATCCATGGATCACACTCTGTTTTAAAGCGAGAAGCATGCTCTTGCTTTCTAGAGTCTCTAAGACAGCAGGAAATCTGAGTGTGCTGAGAACAAAAGATCGGTGTTTCCTACACATAGGGACCATATCTAGTCCAACTCTTCCTCTGAAACTGAAACAAAGCACTGGTCATCTAACATCAAATGCTTCTCAATTAAGATGAGAAACGTGTGAATTTCGTGAACAATGTAGTTCCTTTGAGCAGAAAAGTGACTGCCCTTATCTGAAACGAAGTCTTGCTTGTAGAAAGACTCAGAGCCTGGGATTTAACTCCATTTCTGAAGTGAAGCAAACAGCAGTGTTCTCATCCATTGATCACACTCTGCTTTAGAACAAGAAGCACGATCTTGCTTTCTAGAGTCTGTAAGACAGCAGGAAACGTGAGTTTGCTGAGAACAAAAGAACGGTGTTTCCTACACATATGGACCATATCTAGTCCAACTCTGCTTCTGAAACTGATACAAAGCACTGGTCCTCTAACATCCAATGCTTGTCTGTTATGATGAGAAACGTGTGAGTTCCGTGAACGATGTAGTTCGTTTGAGCTGAAAAGTGACTGCCCTTACCTGAAACGAAGTCTTGCTTGTAGGAAGACTCAGAGTCTGGGATTTAACTCCATTTCTGAAGTGAAACACACAGCATAGTGGCATCCATGGATCACACTCTGTTTTAGAGCGAAAAGAATGCTCCTGCTTTCTAGAGTCTCTAAGACAGCAGGAAACGTGAGTGTGCCCAGAACAAAAGATCGGTGTTTCCTCCACATATGGACCATATGTAGTCCAAATCTGCTTCTGAAACTGATACAAAGCACTGACCCTCTAACATCCAATGCTTGTCAGTTAAGATGAGAAATGTGCGAGCTTCGTGAACGATGTAGTTCGTTTGAGAAGAAAACTGACTGCCCTTACCTGAAACGAAGTCTTGCTTGTAGGAAGACTCAGGGCCTGGGATTTAACTCCATTTCTGAAGTGAATCACACAGCAGTGTTCTCATCCATTGATCACACTCTGCTTTAGAAAGAAGCAAGCTCTTGCTTTCTAGAGTCTCTAAGACAGCAGGAAACGTGAGTGTGCTAAGAACAAAAGAACGGGGTTTCCTACACATATGGACGATATCTAGTCCAACTCTGCTTCTGAAACTGATACAAAGCACTGGTCATCTAACATCCAATGCTTGTCAGTTAAGATGAGAAAGGTGTTAGCTTCGTGAACGGTGTAGTTTGTTTGAGCAGAAAACTGACTGCCCTTACCTGAAACGAAGTCTTGCTTGTAGGAAGACTCAGAGCCTGGGATTTAACTCCATTTCTGAAGTGAAACACACAGCAGTGTTCTCATCCATTGATCACACTCTGCTTTAGAACAAGAAGCACGATCTTGCTTTCTAGAGTCTCTAAGAGAGCAGGAAACGTGAGTTTGCTGAGAACAAAAGAACGGTGTTTCCTACACATATGGACCATATCTAGTCCAACTCGGCTTCTGAAACAGATACAAAGCACTGGTCCTCTAACATCCAATGCTTGTCAGTTAAGATGAGAAACGTGTGAGCTTCGTGAACGATGTAGTTCCTTTGAGCAGAAAAGTGACAGCCCTTAACTGAAACAAAGTCTTGCTTGTAAGGAGACATAGAGCATGGGATTTAACTCCATTTCTGAAGAGAAACACACAGCATAGTCTCATCCATGTATCACACTCTGTTTTAGAGCGAGAAGCACGCTCTTGCTTTCTAGAGTCTCTAAGACAGCAGGACACGTGAGTGTGCCCAGAACAAAAGATCGGTGTTTCCTACACATATGGACCATATGTAGTCCAAATCTGCTTCTGAAACTGATACAAAGCACTGACCCTCTAACATCCAATGCTTGTCAGTTAAGATGAGAAACGTGTGAGCTTCGTGAACGATGTAGTGCGTTTGAGCACAAAATTGACTGCCCTTACCTGAAACGAAGTCTTGCTTGTAGGAAGACTCAGAGCCAGGGATTTAACTCCATTTCTGAAGGCAAACACATAGCATAGTTCTCATCCATGGATCACACTCTGATTTAGAGCGAGAAGCACGCTCTTGCTTTCTAGAGTCTCTAAGACAGCAGGAAACGTGAGTGTGCTGAGAAAAAAAGAACGGTGTTTCCTACACATACGGACCATATCTAGTCCAACTCTTCTTCTGAAACTGATACAAACCACAGGTCCTCTAACATCCAATGCTTGTCCGGTAAGATGAGAAACGTGTGAACTCCGTGAAAGATGTAGTTCGTTTGAGCTGAAAAGTGACTGCCCTTACCTGAATTGAAGTCTTGCTTGTAGGAAGACTCAGAGCCTGGGATTTAACTCCATTACTGAAGTGAAACACACAGCAGTGTTCTCATCCATTGATCACACTCTGCTTTAGAACAAGAAGCACGATCTTGCTTTCTAGAGTCTCTAAGACAGCAGGAAACGTGAGTTTGCTGAGAACAAAAGAACGGTGTTTCCTACACATATGGACCATATCTTGTCCAACTCTGCTTCTGAAACAGATACAAAGCACTGGTCCTCTAACATCCAATGCTTGTCAGTTAAGATGAGAAACGTGTGAGCTCCGTGAAATATGTAGTTCGTTTGAGCTGAAAAGTGACTGCCCTTACCTGAAACGAAGTCTTGCTTGTAGGAAGACTCAGAGTCTGGGATTTAACTCCATTTCTGAAGTGAAACACACAGCATAGTGGCATCCATGGATCACACTCTGTTTTAGAGCGAAAAGAATGCTCCTGCTTTCTAGAGTCTCTAAGACAGCAGGAAACGTGAGTGTGCCCAGAACAAAAGATCGGTGTTTCCTCCACATATGGACCATATGTAGTCCAAATCTGCTTCTGAAACTGATACAAAGCACTGACCCTCTAACATCCAATGCTTGTCAGTTAAGATGAGAAACGTGCGAGCTTCGTGAACGATGTAGTTCGTTTGAGAAGAAAACTGACTGCCCTTACCTGAAACGAAGTCTTGCTTGTAGGAAGACTCAGGGCCTGGGATTTAACTCCATTTCTGAAGTGAATCACACAGCAGTGTTCTCATCCATTGATCACACTCTGCTTTAGAAAGAAGCAAGCTCTTGCTTTCTAGAGTCTCTAAGACAGCAGGAAACGTGAGTGTGCTAAGAACAAAAGAACGGGGTTTCCTACACATATGGACGATATCTAGTCCAACTCTGCTTCTGAAACTGATACAAAGCACTGGTCATCTAACATCCAATGCTTGTCAGTTAAGATGAGAAAGGTGTTAGCTTCGTGAACGGTGTAGTTTGTTTGAGCAGAAAACTGACTGCCCTTACCTGAAACGAAGTCTTGCTTGTAGGAAGACTCAGAGCCTGGGATTTAACTCCATTTCTGAAGTGAAACACACAGCAGTGTTCTCATCCATTGATCACACTCTGCTTTAGAACAAGAAGCACGATCTTGCTTTCTAGAGTCTCTAAGAGAGCAGGAAACGTGAGTTTGCTGAGAACAAAAGAACGGTGTTTCCTACACATATGGACCATATCTAGTCCAACTCGGCTTCTGAAACAGATACAAAGCACTGGTCCTCTAACATCCAATGCTTGTCAGTTAAGATGAGAAACGTGTGAGCTTCGTGAACGATGTAGTTCCTTTGAGCAGAAAAGTGACAGCCCTTAACTGAAACAAAGTCTTGCTTGTAAGGAGACATAGAGCATGGGATTTAACTCCATTTCTGAAGAGAAACACACAGCATAGTCTCATCCATGTATCACACTCTGTTTTAGAGCGAGAAGCACGCTCTTGCTTTCTAGAGTCTCTAAGACAGCAGGACACGTGAGTGTGCCCAGAACAAAAGATCGGTGTTTCCTACACATATGGACCATATGTAGTCCAAATCTGCTTCTGAAACTGATACAAAGCACTGACCCTCTAACATCCAATGCTTGTCAGTTAAGATGAGAAACGTGTGAGCTTCGTGAACGATGTAGTGCGTTTGAGCACAAAATTGACTGCCCTTACCTGAAACGAAGTCTTGCTTGTAGGAAGACTCAGAGCCAGGGATTTAACTCCATTTCTGAAGGCAAACACATAGCATAGTTCTCATCCATGGATCACACTCTGATTTAGAGCGAGAAGCACGCTCTTGCTTTCTAGAGTCTCTAAGACAGCAGGAAACGTGAGTGTGCTGAGAAAAAAAGAACGGTGTTTCCTACACATACGGACCATATCTAGTCCAACTCTTCTTCTGAAACTGATACAAACCACAGGTCCTCTAACATCCAATGCTTGTCCGGTAAGATGAGAAACGTGTGAACTCCGTGAAAGATGTAGTTCGTTTGAGCTGAAAAGTGACTGCCCTTACCTGAATTGAAGTCTTGCTTGTAGGAAGACTCAGAGCCTGGGATTTAACTCCATTACTGAAGTGAAACACACAGCAGTGTTCTCATCCATTGATCACACTCTGCTTTAGAACAAGAAGCACGATCTTGCTTTCTAGAGTCTCTAAGACAGCAGGAAACGTGAGTTTGCTGAGAACAAAAGAACGGTGTTTCCTACACATATGGACCATATCTAGTCCAACTCTGCTTCTGAAACAGATACAAAGCACTGGTCCTCTAACATCCAATGCTTGTCAGTTAAGATGAGAAACGTGTGAGCTCCGTGAAATATGTAGTTCGTTTGAGCTGAAAAGTGACTGCCCTTACCTGAAACGAAGTCTTGCTTGTAGGAAGACTCAGAGTCTGGGATTTAACTCCATTTCTGAAGTGAAACACACAGCATAGTGGCATCCATGGATCACACTCTGTTTTAGAGCGAAAAGAATGCTCCTGCTTTCTAGAGTCTCTAAGACAGCAGGAAACGTGAGTGTGCCCAGAACAAAAGATCGGTGTTTCCTCCACATATGGACCATATGTAGACCAAATCTGCTTCTGAAACTGATACAAAGCACTGACCCTCTAACATCCAATGCTTGTCAGTTAAGATGAGAAACGTGCGAGCTTCGTGAACGATGTAGTTCGTTTGAGAAGAAAACTGACTGCCCTTACCTGAAACGAAGTCTTGCTTGTAGGAAGACTCAGGGCCTGGGATTTAACTCCATTTCTGAAGTGAATCACACAGCAGTGTTCTCATCCATTGATCACACTCTGCTTTAGAAAGAAGCAAGCTCTTGCTTTCTAGAGTCTCTAAGACAGCAGGAAACGTGAGTGTGCTAAGAACAAAAGAACGGGGTTTCCTACACATATGGACGATATCTAGTCCAACTCTGCTTCTGAAACTGATACAAAGCACTGGTCATCTAACATCCAATGCTTGTCAGTTAAGATGAGAAAGGTGTTAGCTTCGTGAACGGTGTAGTTTGTTTGAGCAGAAAACTGACTGCCCTTACCTGAAACGAAGTCTTGCTTGTAGGAAGACTCAGAGCCTGGGATTTAACTCCATTTCTGAAGTGAAACCCACAGCAGTGTTCTCATCCATTGATCACACTCTGCTTTAGAACAAGAAGCACGATCTTGCTTTCTAGATTCTCTAAGAGAGCAGGAAACGTGAGTTTGCTGAGAACAAAAGAACGGTGTTTCCTACACATATGGACCATATCTAGTCCAACTCGGCTTCTGAAACAGATACAAAGCACTGGTCCTCTAACATCCAATGCTTGTCAGTTAAGATGAGAAACGTGTGAGCTTCGTGAACGATGTAGTTCCTTTGAGCAGAAAAGTGACAGCCCTTAACTGAAACAAAGTCTTGCTTGTAAGGAGACATAGAGCATGGGATTTAACTCCATTTCTGAAGAGAAACACACAGCATAGTCTCATCCATGTATCACACTCTGTTTTAGAGCGAGAAGCACGCTCTTGCTTTCTAGAGTCTCTAAGACAGCAGGACACGTGAGTGTGCCCAGAACAAAAGATCGGTGTTTCCTACACATATGGACCATATGTAGTCCAAATCTGCTTCTGAAACTGATACAAAGCACTGACCCTCTAACATCCAATGCTTGTCAGTTAAGATGAGAAACGTGTGAGTTTCGTGAACGATGTAGTGCGTTTGAGCACAAAATTGACTGCCCTTACCTGAAACGAAGTCTTGCTTGTAGGAAGACTCAGAGCCAGGGATTTAACTCCATTTCTGAAGGCAAACACATAGCATAGTTCTCATCCATGGATCACACTCTGATTTAGAGCGAGAAGCACGCTGTTGCTTTCTAGAGTCTCTAAGACAGCAGGAAACGTGAGTGTGCTGAGAAAAAAAGAACGGTGTTTCCTACACATACGGACCATATCTAGTCCAACTCTTCTTCTGAAACTGATACAAACCACAGGTCCTCTAACATCCAATGCTTGTCCGGTAAGATGAGAAACGTGTGAACTCCGTGAAAGATGTAGTTCGTTTGAGCTGAAAAGTGACTGCCCTTACCTGAATTGAAGTCTTGCTTGTAGGAAGACTCAGAGCCTGGGATTTAACTCCATTACTGAAGTGAAACACACAGCAGTGTTCTCATCCATTGATCACACTCTGCTTTAGAACAAGAAGCACGATCTTGCTTTCTAGAGTCTCTAAGACAGCAGGAAACGTGAGTTTGCTGAGAACAAAAGAACGGTGTTTCCTACACATATGGACCATATCTAGTCCAACTCTGCTTCTGAAACAGATACAAAGCACTGGTCCTCTAACATCCAATGCTTGTCAGTTAAGATGAGAAACGTGTGAGCTCCGTGAAATATGTAGTTCGTTTGAGCTGAAAAGTGACTGCCCTTACCTGAAACGAAGTCTTGCTTGTAGGAAGACATAGAGGCTGGGATTTAACTACTTTTCTGAAGGGAAACACACAGCATAATTTTCATCCATGGATCTCACTCTGCTTTAGAGCAAGAAAAACACTCTTGCTTTCTAGAGTCTCTAAGACTACAGGAAATCTGAGTGTGCCCCGAACAAAAGAACAGTGTTTCCTACACATATGGACCATATCTAGTCCAACCCGGCTTCTGAAACAGATACAAAGCACTGGTCCTCTAACATCCAATGCTTGTCAGTTAAGATGAGAAACGTGTGAGCTTCGTGAACGATGTAGTTCGTTTGAGCACAAAACTGACTGCCCTTACCTGAAACGATGTCTTGCTTGTAGGAAGACTCAGATCCTGGGATTTAACTCCATTTCTGAAGGCAAACACATAGCATAGTTCTCATCCATGGTTCACACTCTGCTTTAGAGCGAGAGCACGCTCTTTCTTTCTAGATTCTCTAAGACAGAAGGAAACGTGAGTGTGCTGAGAACAAAAGAACGGTGTTTCCTACACATACGGACCATATCTAGTTCAACTCTTCTTCTGAAACTGACACAAAGCACTGGTCCTGTAACATCCAATGCTTGTCAGTTAAGATGAGAAACGTGTGAGCTCCGTGAAAGATGTAGTTCGTTTGAGCTGAAAAGTGACTGCCCTTACCTGAAACGAAGTCTTGCTTGTAGGAAGACATAGAGCCTGGGATTTAACTACTTTTCTGAAAGGAAACACACAGCATAGTTTTCATCCATGGATCACACTCTGCTTTAGAGCAAGAAGCACACACTTGCTTTCTAGAGTCTCTAAGACAGCAGGAAATCTGAGTGTGCCCAGAACAAAAGAACGGTGTTTCCTACACATATGGACCATATCTAGTCCAAATCTGCTTCTGAAACTGATACAACGCACTGACCCTCTAACTTCCAATGCTTGTCACTTAAGATGAGAAACCTGTGAGCTCAGTGAACTATGTAGTTCATTTGAGCAGAAAAGTGACTGCCCTTACCTGAAACGAAGTCTTGCTTGTAGGAAGACTCAGAGCCTGGGATTTAACTCCATTTCTGAAGTGAAACACACAGCAGTGTTCTCATCCATTGATCACACTCTGCGTTTGAACAAGAAGCATGCTCTTCTTTCTAGAGTCTCTAAGACAGCAGGAAACATGAGTTTGCTGAGAACAAAAGAACGGTGTTTCCTACACATACGTACCATATCTAGTCGAACTCTGCTTCTGAAACTGGTACAAAGCACTGGTCCTCTAACATCCAATGCTTGTCAGTTAAGATGAGAAACGTGTGAGCTCCGTGAAAGATGTAGTTCGTTTGAGCTGAAAAGTGACTGCCCTTACCTGAAACGAAGTCTTGTCTGTAGGAAGACATAGAGGCTGGGATTTAACTACTTTCCCAAAGGCAAACACACAGCATAGTTCTCATCCATGCATCACACTCTGCTTTAGAAAGAAGCACGCTCTTGCTTTCTAGAGTCTCTAAGACAGTAGGAAACGTGAGTTTGCTGAGAACAAAAGAACGGTGTTTCCTACACATAAGGACCATATCTAGTCCAACTCGTCTTCTGAAACTGATACAAAGCACTGGTCCTCTAACATCCAATGATTGTCAGTTAAGATGAGAAACGTGTGAGCTTCGTGAACGATGTAGTTCGTTTGAGCAGAAAAGTGACTGCCCTCACATGAAACGAAGTATTGCTTGTAGGAAGACATAGAGCCTGGCATTTAACTCCATTTCTGAAGTGAAACACACAGCAGTGTTCTCATCCATTGATCACACTCTGCGTTAGAATAAGAAGCATGCTCTTGCTTTCTAGAGTCTCTAAGACAGCAGGAAACATGAGTTTGCTGAGAACAAAAGAACGGTGTTTCCTACACATACGGACCATATCTAGTCCAACTCTGCTTCTGAAACTGATACAAAGCACTGACCCTCTAACTTGCAATGCTTGTCAGTTAAAATGAGAAACGTGTGAGCTCAGTGAACGATGTACTTCCTTTGAGCAGGAAAGTGACTGCCCTTACCTGAATCGAAGTCTTGCTTGTAGGAAGACTCACAGCCTGGGATTTAACTCCATTTCTGAAGGCAAACACATAGCATAGTTCTCATCCATGGATCACACTCTGATTTAGAGCGAGAAGCACGCTGTTGCTTTCTAGAGTCTCTAAGACAGCAGGAAACGTGAGTGAGCTGAGAAAAAAAGAACGGTGTTTCCTACACATACGGACCATATCTAGTCCAACTCTTCTTCTGAAACTGATACAAAGCACAGATCCTCTAACATCCAATGCTTGTCAGTTAAGATGAGAAACGTGTGAGCTCCGTGAAAGATGTTGTTCGTTTGAGCTGAAAAGTGACTGCCCTTACCTGAAACGAAGTCTTCCTTTTAGGAAGACTGAGAGCCTGTGATTTAACTCCATTTCTGATGTGAAACACACAGCAGTGTTCTCATCCATGGAGCACACTCTGCTTTAGAGCGAGAAGCACACTCTTGCTTTCTAGAGTCTCTAAGACAACAGGAAATCTGAGTGTGCCCAGAACAAAACAACGGTGTTTCCTACACATATGGACCATATCTAGTCCAAATCTGCTTCTGAAACTGATACAAAGCACTGACGCTCTAACTTCCAATGCTTGTCAGTTAAGATGAGAAACGTGTGAGCTCAGTGAACGATGTAGTTCGTTTGAGCAGAAAAGTGACTGCCCTTACCTGAAACGAAGTCTTGCTTGTAGGAAGACTCAGAGCCTGGGATTTAACTCCATTTCTGAAGGCAAACACACAGCATAGTACTCATCCATGGATCACACTCTGCTTTAGAAAAAAGCACGCTCTTGCTTTCTAGAGTCTCTAAGACATCAGGAAACGTGAGTGTGCTGAGAACAAAAGAACGGTGTTTCCTACACATACGGACCATATCTAATCCAACTCTTCTTCTGGAACTGATACAAAGCACTGGTCCTCTAACATCCAATGCTTGTCAGTTAAGATGACAATCGTGTGAGCTTCATGAACGATGTAGTTCGTTTGAGCAGAAAAGTGACTGCCCTTACCTGAAACGAAGTCTTGCTTGTAGAAAGACTCAGAGCCTGGGATTTAACTCCATTTCTGATGTGAAACACACAGCAGTGTTCTCATGCATGGATCACACTCATCTTTAGAGCGAGAATCACGCTCTTGCTTTCTAAAGTCTCTAAGACAGCAGGAAACGTGAGTGTGCTGAGAACAAAAGAACGGTGTTTCCTACACATAGGGACCATATCTAGTCCAACTCTGCTTCTGAAACAAATACAAAGCACTGGTCCTCTAACATCCAATGCTTGTCAGTTAAGATGAGAAACGTGTGAGCTTCGTGAACGATGTAGTTCCTTTGAGCAGAAAAGTGACTGCCCTTACCTGAAACGAAGTCTTGCTTGTAGGGAGACACAGAGCATGGAATTTAACTCCATTTCTGAAGTGAAACACACAGCATAGTCTCCTCCATGGATCACACTCTGTTTTAAAGCGAGAAGCAGGCTCTTGCTTTCTAGAGTCTCTAAGACAGCAGGAAACGTGAGTGTGCCCAGAACAAACAACGGTGTTTCCTACACATATGGACCATATGTAGTCCAAATCTGCTTCTGAAACTGATACAAAGCACTGACCCTCTAACATCCAATGCTTGAGAGTTAAGATGAGAAATGTGTGACCTTCGTGAACGATGTAGGTCCTTTGAGCAGAAAACTGACTGCTCTTACCTGAAACGAAGTCTTGCTGGTAGGAAGACTCAGAGCTTGGGATTTAAATCCATTTCTGAAGTGAAACACACAGCAGTGTTCTCATCCATTGATCACACTCTGCGTTTGAATAAGAAGCATGCTCTTGCTTTCTAGAGTCTCTAATACAGCAGGAAATATGAGTTTGCTGAGAACAAAAGAACGGTGTTTCCTACACATACGGACCATATCTAGTCGAACTCTGCTTCTGAAACTGATACAAAGCACTGGTCCTCTAACATCCAATGCTTGTCAGTTAAGATGAGAAACGTGTGAGCTCCGTGAAAGATGTAGCTCGTTAGAGATGAAAAGTGACTGCCCTTACCTGAAACGAAGTCTTCCTTTTAGGAAGACTGAGAGCCTGTGATTTAACTCCATTTCTGATGTGAAACACACAGCAGTGTTCTCATCCATGGAGCACACTCTGCTTTAGAGCGAGAAACACACTCTTGCTTTCTAGAGTCTCTAAGACAGCAGGAAATCTGAGTGTGCCCAGAACAAAACAACGGTGTTTCCTACACATATGGACCATATCTAGTCCAAATCTGCTTCTGAAAATGATACAAAGCACTGACCCTCTAACTTCCAATGCTGGTCAGTTAAGATGAGAAACATGTGAGCTCAGAGAACGATGTAGTTCGTTTGAGCAGAAAAGTGACTGCACTTACCTGAAACGAAGTCTTGCTTGTAGGAAGACTCAGAGCCTGGGATTTAACTGCATTTCTGAAGGCAAACACACAGCATAGTTCTCATCCATGGATCACACTCTGCTTTAGAAAGAAGCACGCTCTTGCTTTCTAGAGTCTCTAAGACATCAGGAAACGTGAGTGTGCTGAGAACAAAAGAACGGTGTTTCCTACACATACGGATCATATCTAATCCAACTCTTCTTCTGGAACTGATACAAAGCACTGGTCCTCTAACATCCAATGCTTGTCAGTTAAGATGAGAATCGTGTGAGCTTCATGAACGATGTAGTTCGTTTGAGCAGAAAAGTGACTGCCCTTACCTGAAACGAAGTCTTGCTTGTAGGAAGACTCAGAGCCTGGGATTTAACTCCATTTCTGATGTGAAACACACAGCAGTGTTCTCATCCATGGATCACCCTCAGCTTTAGAGCGAGAAGCACGCTCTTGCTTTCTAAAGTCTCTAAGACAGCAGGAAACGTGAGTGTGCTGAGAACAAAAGAACGGTGTTTCCTGCACATAGGGACCATATCTAGTCCAAATCTGCTTCTGAAACAAATACAAAGCACTGGTCCTCTAACATCCAATGCTTGTCAGTTAAGATGAGAAACGTGTGAGCTTCGTGAATGATGTAGTTCCTTTGAGCAGAAAAGTGACTGCCCTTACCTGAAACGAAGTCTTGCTTGTAGGGAGACACAGAGCATGGGATTTAACTCCATTTCTGAAGTGAAACAAACAGCAGTGTTCTCATCCATTGATCACACTCTGCGTTAGAATAAGAAGCATGCTCTTGCTTTCTAGAGTCTCTAAGACAGCAGGAAACATGAGTTTGCTGAGAACAAAAGAACGGTGTTTCCTACACATACGGACCATATCTAGTCCAACTCTGCTTCTGAAACTGATACAAAGCACTGACCCTCTAACTTCCAATGCTTGTCAGTTAAAATGAGAAACGTGTGAGCTCAGTGAACGATGTACTTCCTTTGAGCAGGAAAGTGACTGCCCTTACCTGAATCGAAGTCTTGCTTGTAGGAAGACTCACAGCCTGGGATTTAACTCCATTTCTGAAGGCAAACACATAGCATAGTTCTCATCCATGGATCACACTCTGATTTAGAGCGAGAAGCACGCTGTTGCTTTCTAGAGTCTCTAAGACAGCAGGAAACGTGAGTGAGCTGAGAACAAAAGAACGGTGTTTCCTACACATACGGACCATATCTAGTCGAACTCTGCTTCTGAAACTGATACAAAGCACTGGTCCTCTAACATCCAATGCTTGTCAGTTAAGATGAGAAACGTGTGAGCTCCGTGAAAGATGTAGTTCGTTAGAGATGAAAAGTGACTGCTCTTACCTGAAACGAAGTCTTGCTGGTAGGAAGACTCAGAGCTTGGGATTTAAATCCATTTCTGAAGTGAAACACACAGCAGTGTTCTCATCCATTGATCACACTCTGCGTTAGAATAAGAAGCATGCTCTTGCTTTCTAGAGTCTCTAATACAGCAGGAAATATGAGTTTGCTGAGAACAAAAGAACGGTGTTTCCTACACATACGGACCATATCTAGTCGAACTCTGCTTCTGAAACTGATACAAAGCACTGGTCCTCTAACATCCAATGCTTGTCAGTTAAGATGAGAAACGTGTGAGCTCCGTGAAAGATGTAGTTCGTTAGAGATGAAAAGTGACTGCCCTTACCTGAAACGAAGTCTTCCTTTTAGGAAGACTGAGAGCCTGTGATTTAACTCCATTTCTGATGTGAAACACACAGCAGTGTTCTCATCCATGGAGCACACTCTGCTTTAGAGCGAGAAACACACTCTTGCTTTCTAGAGTCTCTAAGACAACAGGAAATCTGAGTGTGCCCAGAACAAAACAACGGTGTTTCCTACACATATGGACCATATCTAGTCCAAATCTGCTTCTGAAACTGATACAAAGCACTGACCCTCTAACTTCCAATGCTGGTCAGTTAAGATGAGAAACATGTGAGCTCAGAGAACGATGTAGTTCGTTTGAGCAGAAAAGTGACTGCACTTACATGAAACGAAGTCTTGCTTGTAGGAAGACTCAGAGCCTGGGATTTAACTGCATTTCTGAAGGCAAACACACAGCATAGTTCTCATCCATGGATCACACTCTGCTTTAGAAAGAAGCACGCTCTTGCTTTCTAGAGTCTCTAAGACATCAGGAAACGTGAGTGTGCTGAGAACAAAAGAACGGTGTTTCCTACACATACGGATCATATCTAATCCAACTCTTCTTCTGGAACTGATACAAAGCACTGGTCCTCTAACATCCAATGCTTGTCAGTTAAGATGAGAATCGTGTGAGCTTCATGAACGATGTAGTTCGTTTGAGCAGAAAAGTGACTGCCCTTACCTGAAACGAAGAGTTGCTTGTAGGGAGACACAGAGCATGGGATTTAACTCCATTTCTGATGTGAAACACACAGCAGTGTTCTCATCCATGGATCACACTCAGCTTTAGAGCGAGAAGCACGCTCTTGCTTTCTAAAGTCTCTAAGACAGCAGGAAACGTGAGTGTGCCCAGAACAAAAGAACGGTGTTTCCTACACATATGGACCATATGTAGTCCAAATCTGCTTCTGAAACTGATACAAAGCACTGACCCTCTAACATCCAATGCTTGTCAGTTAAGATGAGAAACGTGTGACCTTCGTGAACGATGTAGGTCCTTTGAGCAGAAAAATGACTGCTCTTACCTGAAACGAAGTCTTGCTGGTAGGAAGACTCAGAGCTTGGGATTTAACTCCATTTCTGAAGTGAAACACACAGCAGTGTTCTCATCCATTGATCACACTCTGCGTTAGAATAAGAAGCATGCTCTTGCTTTCTAGAGTCTCTAATACAGCAGGAAATATGAGTTTGCTGAGAACAAAAGAACGGTGTTTCCTACACATACGGCCAATATCTAGTCGAACTCTGCTTCTGAAACTGATACAAAGCACTGGTCCTCTAACATCCAATGCTTGTCTGTTAAGATGAGAAACGTGTGAGCTCCGTGAAAGATGTAGTTCGTTAGAGCTGAAAAGTGACTGCCCTTAACTGAAACGAAGTCTTGCTTGTAGGAAGACATAGAGCCTGGATTTAACTACTTTTCTGAAGGGAAACACACAGCATAGTTTTCAACCATGGATCACACTCTGCTTTAGAGCGAGAAGCACACTCTTGCTTTCTAGAGTCTCTAAGGCAGCAGGAAATCTGAGTGTGCCCAGAACAAAAGAACGTTGTTTCCTACACATATGGACCATATCTAGTCCAAATCTGCTTCTGAAACTGATACAAAGCACTGACGCTCTAACTTCCAATGCTTGTCAGTTAAGATGAGAAACGTGTGAGCTCAGTGAACGATGTAGTTCCTTTGAGCAGAAAAGTGACTGCCCTTACTTGAAACGAAGTCTTGCTTGTAGGAAGACTCAGAGCCTGGGATTTAACTCCATTTCTGAAGGCAAACACACAGCATAGTTCTCATCCATGGATCACACTCTGCTTTAGAAAGAAGCACGCTCTTGTTTTCTAGAGTCTCTAAGACAGCAGGAAACGTGAGTGTGCTGAGAACAAAAGAACGGGGTTTCCTACACA
Organism: Onychomys leucogaster; assembly: GCA_949786385.1. NCBI lineage: Eukaryota > Metazoa > Chordata > Mammalia > Rodentia > Cricetidae > Onychomys > Onychomys leucogaster. The sequence continues at coordinate 36,567 of CATKUP010000354.1, forward strand.
TACGGACCATATCTAGTCCAACCCTGCTTCTGAAAGTGATACAAAGCACTGGTCATCTAACATCCAATGCTTGTCAGTTAAGATGAGAAAGGTGTGAGCTTCGTGAACGATGTAGTTCGTTTGAGCAGAAAACTGACTGCCCTTACCTGAAACGAAGTCTTGCTTGTAGGAAGACTCAGAGCCTGGAATTTAACTCCATTTCTGAAGTGAAACACACAGCAGTGTTCTCATCCATTGATCACACTCTGCGTTAGAACAAGAAGCATGCTCTTGCTTTCTAGAGTCTCTAAGACAGCAGGAAATCTGAGTGTGCCCAGAACAAAAGAACGGTTTTTCCTACACATAAGGACTATATGTAATCCAAATCTTCTTCTGAAACTGATAGAATGCACTGGTCCTCTAACATCCAATGCTTGTCAGTTAAGATGAGAAACGTGTGAGCTCCGTGAAAGATATAGTTCGTTAGAGATGAAAAGTGACTGCCCTTACCTGAAACGAAGTCTTCCTTTTAGGAAGACTGAGAGCCTGTGATTTAACTCCATTTCTGATGTGAAACACACAGCAGTGTTCTCATCCATGGAGCACACTCTGCTTTAGAGCGAGAAACACACTCTTGCTTTCTAGAGTCTCTAAGACAGCAGGAAATCTGAGTGTGCCCAGAACAAAACAACGGTGTTTCCTACACATATGGACCATATCTAGTCCAAATCTGCTTCTGAAACTGATACAAAGCACTGACCCTCTAACTTCCAATGCTGGTCAGTTAAGATGAGAAACATGTGAGCTCAGAGAACGATGTAGTTCGTTTGAGCAGAAAAGTGACTGCACTTACCTGAAACGAAGTCTTGCTTGTAGGAAGACTCAGAGCCTGGGATTTAACTGCATTTCTGAAGGCAAACCCACAGCATAGTTCTCATCCATGGATCACACTCTGCTTTAGAAAGAAGCACGCTCTTGCTTTCTAGAGTCTCTAAGACATCAGGAAACGTGAGTGTGCTGAGAACAAAAGAACGGTGTTTCCTACACATACGGATCATATCTAATCCAACTCTTCTTCTGGAACTGATACAAAGCACTGGTCCTCTAACATCCAATGCTTGTCAGTTAAGATGAGAATCGTGTGAGCTTCATGAACGATGTAGTTCGTTTGAGCAGAAAAGTGACTGCCCTTACCTGAAACGAAGTCTTGCTTGTAGGAAGACTCAGAGCCTGGGATTTAACTCCATTTCTGATGTGAAACACACAGCAGTGTTCTCATCCATGGATCACACTCAGCTTTAGAGCGAGAAGCACGCTCTTGCTTTCTAAAGTCTCTAAGACAGCAGGAAACGTGAGTGTGCTGAGAACAAAAGAACGGTGTTTCCTGCACATAGGGACCATATCTAGTCCAACTCTGCTTCTGAAACAAATACAAAGCACTGGTCCTCTAACATCCAATGCTTGTCAGTTAAGATGAGAAACGTGTGAGCTTCGTGAATGATGTAGTTCCTTTGAGCAGAAAAGTGACTGCCCTTACCTGAAACGAAGTCTTGCTTGTAGGAAGACATAGAGCCTGGATTTAACTACTTTTCTGAAGGGAAACACACAGCATAGTTTTCAACCATGGATCACACTCTGCTTTAGAGCGAGAAGCACACTCTTGCTTTCTAGAGTCTCTAAGGCAGCAGGAAATCTGAGTGTGCCCAGAACAAAAGAACGTTGTTTCCTACACATATGGACCATATCTAGTCCAAATCTGCTTCTGAAACTGATACAAAGCACTGACGCTCTAACTTCCAATGCTTGTCAGTTAAGATGAGAAACGTGTGAGCTCAGTGAACGATGTAGTTCCTTTGAGCAGAAAAGTGACTGCCCTTACTTGAAACGAAGTCTTGCTTGTAGGAAGACTCAGAGCCTGGGATTTAACTCCATTTCTGAAGGCAAACACACAGCATAGTTCTCATCCATGGATCACACTCTGCTTTAGAAAGAAGCACGCTCTTGTTTTCTAGAGTCTCTAAGACAGCAGGAAACGTGAGTGTGCTGAGAACAAAAGAACGGGGTTTCCTACACATACGGACCATATCTAGTCCAACCCTGCTTCTGAAAGTGATACAAAGCACTGGTCATCTAACATCCAATGCTTGTCAGTTAAGATGAGAAAGGTGTGAGCTTCGTGAACGATGTAGTTCGTTTGAGCAGAAAACTGACTGCCCTTACCTGAAACGAAGTCTTGCTTGTAGGAAAACTCAGAGCCTGGAATTTAACTCCATTTCTGAAGTGAAACACACAGCAGTGTTCTCATCCATTGATCACACTCTGCGTTAGAACAAGAAGCATGCTCTTGCTTTCTAGAGTCTCTAAGACAGCAGGAAATCTGAGTGTGCCCAGAACAAAAGAACGGTGTTTCCTACACATAACGACTATATGTAATCCAAATCTTCTTCTGAAACTGATGGAATGCACTGGTCCTCTAACATCCAATGCTTGTCAGTTAAGATGAGAAACGTGTGAGCTCCGTGAAAGATGTAGTTCGTTTGAGCTGAAAAGAGACTGCCCTTACCTGAAACAAAGTCTTCCTTTTAGGAAGACTGAGAGCCTGGGATTTAACTCCATTTCTGATGTGAAACACAGAGCAGTGTTCTCATCCATGGAGCACACTCTGCTTTAGAGCGAGAAACACACTCTTGCTTTCTAGAGTCTCTAAAGACAGCAGGAAATCTGAGTGTGCCCAGAACAAAACAATGGTGTTTCCTACACATATGGACCATATCTAGTCCAAATCTGCTTCTGAAACTGATACAAAGCACTGACCCTCTAACTTCCAATGCTTGTCAGTTAAGATGAGAAACGTGTGAGCTCAGTGAACGATGTAGTTCGTTTGAGCAGAAAAGTGACTGCCCTTACCTGAAACGAAGTCTTGCTTGTAGGAAGACTCAGAGCCTGGGATTTAACTCCATTTCTGAAGGCAAACACACAGCATAGTTCTCATCCATGGATCACACTCTGCTTTAGAAAGAAGCACGCTCTTGTTTTCCAGAGTCTCTAAGACAGCAGGAAACGTGAGTGTGCTGAGAACAAAAGAACGGGGTTTCCTACACATACGGACCATATCTAGTCCAACCCTGCTTCTGAAAGTGATACAAAGCACTGGTCATCTAACATCCAATGCTTGTCAGTTAAGATGAGAAAGGTGTGAGCTTCGTGAACGATGTAGTTCGTTTGAGCAGAAAACTGACTGCCCTTACCTGAAACGAAGTCTTGCTTGTAGGAAGACTCAGAGCCTGGAATTTAACTCCATTTCTGAAGTGAAACACACAGCAGTGTTCTCATCCATTGATCACACTCTGCGTTAGAACAAGAAGCATGCTCTTGCTTTCTAGAGTCTCTAAGACAGCAGGAAATCTGAGTGTGCCCAGAACAAAAGAACGGTGTTTCCTACACATGAGGACTATATGTAATCCAAATCTTCTTCTGAAACTGATAGAATGCACTGGTCCTCTAACATCCAATGCTTGTCAGTTAAGATGAGAAACGTGTGAGCTCCGTGAAAGATGTAGTTCGTTTGAGCTGAAAAGAGACTGCCCTTACCTGAAACGAAGTCTTCCTTTTAGGAAGACTGAGAGCCTGGGATTTAACTCCATTTCTGATGTGAAACACACAGCAGTGTTCTCATCCATGGAGCACACTCTGCTTTAGAGCGAGAAACACACTCTTGCTTTCTAGAGTCTCTAAAGACAGCAGGAAATCTGAGTGTGCCCAGAACAAAACAATGGTGTTTCCTACACATATGGACCATATCTAGTCCAAATCTGCTTCTGAAACTGATACAAAGCACTGACCCTCTAACATCCAATGCTTGTCAGTTAAGATGAGAAACGTGTGAGCTCAGTGAACGATGTAGTTCCTTTGAGCAGAAAAGTGACTGCCCTTACCTGAAACGAAGTCTTGCTTGTAGGAAGACTCAGAGCCTGGGATTTAACTCCATTTCTGAAGGCAAACACACAGCATAGTTCTCATCCATGGATCACACTCTGCTTTAGAAAGAAGCACGCTCTTGTTTTCCAGAGTCTCTAAGACAGCAGGAAACGTGAGTGTGCTGAGAACAAAAGAACGGGGTTTCCTACACATACGGACCATATCTAGTCCAACCCTGCTTCTGAAAGTGATACAAAGCACTGGTCATCTAACATCCAATGCTTGTCAGTTAAGATGAGAAAGGTGTGAGCTTCGTGAACGATGTAGTTCGATTGAGCAGAAAACTGACTGCCCTTACCTGAAACGAAGTCTTGCTTGTAGGAAGACTCAGAGCCAGGGATTTAACTCCATTTCTGAAGTGAAACACACAGCAGTGTTCTCATCCATTGATCACACTCTGCGTTAGAACAAGAAGCATGCTCTTGATTTCTAGAGTCTCTAAGACAGCAGGAAATCTGAGTGTTCCCAGAACAAAAGAACGGTGTTTCCTACACATAAGGACTATATGTAATCCAAATCTTCTTCTGAAACTGATAGAATGCACTGGTCCTCTAACATCCAATGCTTGTCAGTTAAGATGAGAAACGTGTGAGCTCCGTGAAAGATGTAGTTCGTTTGAGCTGAAAAGTGACTGCCCTTACCTGAAACGAAGTCTTGCTTGTAGGAAGACATAGAGGCTGGGATTTAACTACTTCTCTGAAGGGAAACACACAGCATAGTTTTCATCCATGGATCACACTCTGCTTTAGAGCAAGAAACACACTCTTGCTTTCTAGACTCTCTAAGATTACAGGAAATCTGAGTGTGCCCAGAACCCAAGAACAATGTTTCCTACACATATGGACCATATCTAGTCCAACTCGGCTTCTGAAACAGATACAAAGCACTGGTCCTCTAACATCCAATGCTTGTCAGTTAAGATGAGAGACGTGTGAGTTTCGTGAACGATGTAGTTCCTTTGAGCAGAAAAGTGACAGCCCTTAACTGAAACGAAGTCTTGCTTGTAGGGAGACATAGAGCATGGGATTTAACTCCATTTCTGAAGAGAAACACACAGCATAGTCTCATCCATGTATCACACTCTGTTTTAGAGCGAGAAGCACGCTCTTGCTTTCTAGAGTCTCTAAGACAGCAGGAAACGTGAGTGTGCCCAGAACAAAAGAACGGTGTTTCCTACACATATGGACCATATGTAGTCCAAATCTGCTTCTGAAACTGATACAAAGCACTGACCCTCTAACATCCAATGCTTGTCAGTTAAGATGAGAAACGTGTGACCTTCGTGAACGATGTAGGTCCTTTGAGCAGAAAAATGACTGCTCTTACCTGAAACGAAGTCTTGCTGGTAGGAAGACTCAGAGCTTGGGATTTAACTCCATTTCTGAAGTGAAACACACAGCAGTGTTCTCATCCATTGATCACACTCTGCGTTAGAATAAGAAGCATGCTCTTGCTTTCTAGAGTCTCTAATACAGCAGGAAATATGAGTTTGCTGAGAACAAAAGAACGGTGTTTCCTACACATACGGACCATATCTAGTCGAACTCTGCTTCTAAAACTGATACAAAGCACTGGTCCTCTAACATCCAATGCTTGTCTGTTAAGATGAGAAACGTGTGAGCTCCGTGAACGATGTAGTTCGTTAGAGCTGAAAAGTGACTGCCCTTAACTGAAACGAAGTCTTGCTTGTAGGAAGACATAGAGCCTGGATTTAACTACTTTTCTGAAGGGAAACACACAGCATAGTTTTCAACCATGGATCACACTCTGCTTTAGAGCGAGAAGCACACTCTTGCTTTCTAGAGTCTCTAAGGCAGCAGGAAATCTGAGTGTGCCCAGAACAAAAGAACGTTGTTTCCTACACATATGGACCATATCTAGTCCAAATCTGCTTCTGAAACTGATACAAAGCACTGACGCTCTAACTTCCAATGCTTGTCAGTTAAGATGAGAAACGTGTGAGCTCAGTGAACGATGTAGTTCCTTTGAGCAGAAAAGTGACTGCCCTTACTTGAAACGAAGTCTTGCTTGTAGGAAGACTCAGAGCCTGGGATTTAACTCCATTTCTGAAGGCAAACACACAGCATAGTTCTCATCCATGGATCACACTCTGCTTTAGAAAGAAGCACGCTCTTGTTTTCTAGAGTCTCTAAGACAGCAGGAAACGTGAGTGTGCTGAGAACAAAAGAACGGGGTTTCCTACACATACGGACCATATCTAGTCCAACCCTGCTTCTGAAAGTGATACAAAGCACTGGTCATCTAACATCCAATGCTTGTCAGTTAAGATGAGAAAGGTGTGAGCTTCGTGAACGATGTAGTTCGTTTGAGCAGAAAACTGACTGCCCATACCTGAAACGAAGTCTTGCTTGTAGGAAGACTCAGAGCCTGGAATTTAACTCCATTTCTGAAGTGAAACACACAGCAGTGTTCTCATCCATTGATCACACTCTGCGTTAGAACAAGAAGCATGCTCTTGCTTTCTAGAGTCTCTAAGACAGCAGGAAATCTGAGTGTGCCCAGAACAAAAGAACGGTGTTTCCTACACATAAGGACTATATGTAATCCAAATCTTCTTCTGAAACTGATAGAATGCACTGGTCCTCTAACATCCAATGCTTGTCAGTTAAGATGAGAAACGTGTGAGCTCCGTGAAAGATGTAGTTCGTTTGAGCTGAAAAGAGACTGCCCTTACCTGAAACGAAGTCTTCCTTTTAGGAAGACTGAGAGCCTGGGATTTAACTCCATTTCTGATGTGAAACACACAGCAGTGTTCTCATCCATGGAGCACACTCTGCTTTAGAGCGAGAAACACACTCTTGCTTTCTAGAGTCTCTAAAGACAGCAGGAAATCTGAGTGTGCCCAGAACAAAACAATGGTGTTTCCTACACATATGGACCATATCTAGTCCAAATCTGCTTCTGAAACTGATACAAAGCACTGACCCTCTAACTTCCAATGCTTGTCAGTTAAGATGAGAAACGTGTGAGCTCAGTGAACGATGTAGTTCCTTTGAGCAGAAAAGTGACTGCCCTTACCTGAAACGAAGTCTTGCTTGTAGGAAGACTCAGAGCCTGGGATTTAACTCCATTTCTGAAGGCAAACACACAGCATAGTTCTCATCCATGGATCACACTCTGCTTTAGAAAGAAGCACGCTCTTGTTTTCCAGAGTCTCTAAGACAGCAGGAAACGTGAGTGTGCTGAGAACAAAAGAACGGGGTTTCCTACACATACAGACCATATGTAGTCCAACCCTGCTTCTGAAAGTGATACAAAGCACTGGTCATCTAACATCCAATGCTTGTCAGTTAAGATGAGAAAGGTGTGAGCTTCGTGAACGATGTAGTTCGTTTGAGCAGAAAACTGACTGCCCTTACCTGAAACGAAGTCTTGCTTGTAGGAAGACTCAGAGCCTGGAATTTAACTCCATTTCTGAAGTGAAACACACAGCAGTGTTCTCATCCATTGATCACACTCTGCGTTAGAACAAGAAGCATGCTCTTGCTTTCTAGAGTCTCTAAGACAGCAGGAAATCTGAGTGTGCCCAGAACAAAAGAACGGTGTTTCCTACACATAAGGACTATATGTAATCCAAATCTTCTTCTGAAACTGATAGAATGCACTGGTCCTCTAACATCCAATGCTTGTCAGTTAAGATGAGAAACGTGTGAGCTCCATGAAAGATGTAGTTCGTTTGAGCTGAAAAGAGACTGCCCTTACCTGAAACGAAGTCTTCCTTTTAGGAAGACTGAGAGCCTGGGATTTAACTCCATTTCTGATGTGAAACACACAGCAGTGTTCTCATCCATGGAGCACACTCTGCTTTAGAGCGAGAAACACACTCTTGCTTTCTAGAGTCTCTAAAGACAGCAGGAAATCTGAGTGTGCCCAGAACAAAACAATGGTGTTTCCTACACATATGGACCATATCTAGTCCAAATATGCTTCTGAAACTGATACAAAGCACTGACCCTCTAACTTCCAATGCTTCTCAGTTAAGATGAGAAACGTGTGAGCTCAGTGAACGTTGTAGTTCCTTTGAGCAGAAAAGTGACTGCCCTTACCTGAAACGAAGTCTTGCTTGTAGGAAGACTCAGAGCCTGGGATTTAACTCCATTTCTGAAGGCAAACACACAGCATAGTTCTCATCCATGGATCACACTCTGCTTTAGAAAGAAGCACGCTCTTGTTTTCCAGAGTCTCTAAGACAGCAGGAAACGTGAGTGTGCTGAGAACAAAAGAACGGGGTTTCCTACACATACGGACCATATCTAGTCCAACCCTGCTTCTGAAAGTGATACAAAGCACTGGTCATCTAACATCCAATGCTTGTCAGTTAAGATGAGAAAGGTGTGAGCTTCGTGAACGATGTAGTTCGTTTGAGCAGAAAACTGACTGCCCTTACCTGAAATGAAGTCTTGCTTGTAGGAAGACTCAGAGCCTGGAATTTAACTCCATTTCTGAAGTGAAACACACAGCAGTGTTCTCATCCATTGATCACACTCTGCGTTAGAACAAGAAGCATGCTCTTGCTTTCTAGAGTCTCTAAGACAGCAGGAAATCTGAGTGTGCCCAGAACAAAAGAACGGTGTTTCCTACACATAAGGACTATATGTAATCCAAATCTTCTTCTGAAACTGATAGAATGCACTGGTCCTCTAACATCCAATGCTTGTCAGTTAAGATGAGAAACGTGTGAGCTCCATGAAAGATGTAGTTCGTTTGAGCTGAAAAGAGACTGCCCTTACCTGAAACGAAGTCTTCCTTTTAGGAAGACTGAGAGCCTGGGATTTAACTCCATTTCTGATGTGAAACACACAGCAGTGTTCTCATCCATGGAGCACACTCTGCTTTAGAGCGAGAAACACACTCTTGCTTTCTAGAGTCTCTAAAGACAGCAGGAAATCTGAGTGTGCCCAGAACAAAACAATGGTGTTTCCTACACATATGGACCATATCTAGTCCAAATCTGCTTCTGAAACTGATACAAAGCACTGACCCTCTAACTTCCAATGCTTCTCAGTTAAGATGAGAAACGTGTGAGCTCAGTGAACGATGTAGTTCCTTTGAGCAGAAAAGTGACTGCCCTTACCTGAAACGAAGTCTTGCTTGTAGGAAGACTCAGAGCCTGGGATTTAACTCCATTTCTGAAGGCAAACACACAGCATAGTTCTCATCCATGGATCACACTCTGCTTTAGAATGAAGCACGCTCTTGTTTTCCAGAGTCTCTAAGACAGCAGGAAACGTGAGTGTGCTGAGAACAAAAGAACGGGGTTTCCTACACATACGGACCATATCTAGTCCAACCCTGCTTCTGAAAGTGATACAAAGCACTGGTCATCTAACATCCAATGCTTGTCAGTTAAGATGAGAAAGGTGTGAGCTTCGTGAACGATGTAGTTCGATTGAGCAGAAAACTGACTGCCCTTACCTGAAACGAAGTCTTGCTTGTAGGAAGACTCAGAGCCAGGGATTTAACTCCATTTCTGAAGTGAAACACACAGCAGTGTTCTCATCCATTGATCACACTCTGTGTTAGAACAAGAAGCATGCTCTTGATTTCTAGAGTCTCTAAGACAGCAGGAAATCTGAGTGTTCCCAGAACAAAAGAACGGTGTTTCCTACACATAAGGACTATATGTAATCCAAATCTTCTTCTGAAACTGATAGAATGCACTGGTCCTCTAACATCCAATGCTTGTCAGTTAAGATGAGAAACGTGTGAGCTCCGTGAAAGATGTAGTTCGTTTGAGCTGAAAAGTGACTGCCCTTACCTGAAACGAAGTCTTGCTTGTAGGAAGACATAGAGGCTGGGATTTAACTACTTCTCTGAAGGGAAACACACAGCATAGTTTTCATCCATGGATCACACTCTGCTTTAGAGCAAGAAACACACTCTTGCTTTCTAGACTCTCTAAGATTACAGGAAATCTGAGTGTGCCCAGAACCCAAGAACAGTGTTTCCTACACATATGGACCATATCTAGTCCAACTCGGCTTCTGAAACAGATACAAAGCACTGGTCCTCTAACATCCAATGCTTGTCAGTTAAGATGAGAAACGTGTGAGTTTCGTGAACGATGTAGTTCCTTTGAGCAGAAAAGTGACAGCCCTTAACTGAAACGAAGTCTTGCTTGTAGGGAGACATAGAGCATGGGATTTAACTCCATTTCTGAAGAGAAACACACAGCATAGTCTCATCCATGTATCACACTCTGTTTTAGAGCGAGAAGCACGCTCTTGCTTTCTAGAGTCTCTAAGACAGCAGGAAACGTGAGAGTGCCCAGAACAAAAGATCGGTGTTTCCTACACATATGGACCATATGTAGTCCAAATCTGCTTCTGAAACTGATACAAAGCACTGACCCTCTAACATCCAATGCTTGTCAGTTAAGATGAGAAACGTGTGAGCTTCGTGAACGATGTAGTTCGTTTGAGCACAAAATTGACTGCCCTTACCTGAAACGAAGTCTTGCTTGTAGGAAGACTCAGAGCCAGGGATTTAACTCCATTTCTGAAGGCAAACACATAGCATAGTTCTCATCCATGGATCACACTCTGATTTAGAGCGAGAAGCACGCTCTTGCTTTCTAGAGTCTCTAAGACAGCAGGAAACGTGAGTGTGCTGAGAAAAAAAGAACGGTGTTTCCTACACATACGGACCATATCTAGTCCAACTCTTCTTCTGAAACTGATACAAAGCATAGGTCCTCTAACATCCAATGCTTGTCCGGTAAGATGAGAAACGTGTGAACTCCGTAAAAGATGTAGTTCGTTTGAGCTGAAAAGTGACTGCCCTTACCTAAAACGAAGTCTTGCTTGTAGGAAGACTCAGAGCCTGGGATTTAACTCCATTTCTGATGTGAAACACACAGCAGTGTTCTCATCCATGGATCACACTCTGCTTTAGAGCGAGAAGCACACTCTTGCTTTCTAGAGTCTCTAAGACAGCAGGAAATCTGAGAGTGCCCAGAACAAAACAATGGTGTTTCCTACACATATGGACCATATCTCGTCCACATCTGCTTCTGAAACTGATACAAAGCACTGACCCTCTAACTTCCAATGCTTGTCAGTTAAGATGAGAAACGTGTGAGCTCAGTGAACGATGTAGTTCCTTTGAGCAGAAAAGTGACTGCCCTTACCTGAAACGAAGTCTTGCTTGTAGGAAGACTCAGAGCCTGGGATTTAACTCCATTTCTGAAGGCAAACACACAGCATAGTTCTCATCCATGGATCACACTCTGCTTTAGAAAGAAGCACGCTCTTGTTTTCCAGAGTCTCTAAGACAGCAGGAAACGTGAGTGTGCTGAGAACAAAAGAACGGGGTTTCCTACACATACGGACCATATCTAGTCCAACCCTGCTTCTGAAAGTGATACAAAGCACTGGTCATCTAACATCCAATGCTTGTCAGTTAAGATGAGAAAGGTGTGAGCTTCGTGAACGATGTAGTTCGTTTGAGCAGAAAACTGACTGCCCTTACCTGAAACGAAGTCTTGCTTGTAGGAAGACTCAGAGCCTGGAATTTAACTCCATTTCTGAAGTGAAACACACAGCAGTGTTCTCATCCATTGATCACACTCTGCGTTAGAACAAGAAGCATGCTCTTGCTTTCTAGAGTCTCTAAGACAGCAGGAAATCTGAGTGTGCCCAGAACAAAAGAACGGTGTTTCCTACACATAAGGACTATATGTAATCCAAATCTTCTTCTGAAACTGATAGAATGCACTGGTCCTCTAACATCCAATGCTTGTCAGTGAAGATGAGAAACGTGTGAGCTCCATGAAAGATGTAGTTCGTTTGAGCTGAAAAGAGACTGCCCTTACCTGAAACGAAGTCTTCCTTTTAGGAAGACTGAGAGCCTGGGATTTAACTCCATTTCTGATGTGAAACACACAGCAGTGTTCTCATCCATGGAGCACACTCTGCTTTAGAGCGAGAAACACACTCTTGCTTTCTAGAGTCTCTAAAGACAGCAGGAAATCTGAGTGTGCCCAGAACAAAACAATGGTGTTTCCTACACATATGGACCATATCTAGTCCAAATCTGCTTCTGAAACTGATACAAAGCACTGACCCTCTAACTTCCAATGCTTCTCAGTTAAGATGAGAAACGTGTGAGCTCAGTGAACGATGTAGTTCCTTTGAGCAGAAAAGTGACTGCCCTTACCTGAAACGAAGTCTTGCTTGTAGGAAGACTCAGAGCCTGGGATTTAACTCCATTTCTGAAGGCAAACACACAGCATAGTTCTCATCCATGGATCACACTCTGCTTTAGAAAGAAGCACGCTCTTGTTTTCCAGAGTCTCTAAGACAGCAGGAAACGTGAGTGTGCTGAGAACAAAAGAACGGGGTTTCCTACACATACGGACCATATCTAGTCCAACCCTGCTTCTGAAAGTGATACAAAGCACTGGTCATCTAACATCCAATGCTTGTCAGTTAAGATGAGAAAGGTGTGAGCTTCGTGAACGATGTAGTTCGATTGAGCAGAAAACTGACTGCCCTTACCTGAAACGAAGTCTTGCTTGTAGGAAGACTCAGAGCCAGGGATTTAACTCCATTTCTGAAGTGAAACACACAGCAGTGTTCTCATCCATTGATCACACTCTGCGTTAGAACAAGAAGCATGCTCTTGATTTCTAGAGTCTCTAAGACAGCAGGAAATCTGAGTGTTCCCAGAACAAAAGAACGGTGTTTCCTACACATAAGGACTATATGTAATCCAAATCTTCTTCTGAAACTGATAGAATGCACTGGTCCTCTAACATCCAATGCTTGTCAGTTAAGATGAGAAACGTGTGAGCTCCGTGAAAGATGTAGTTCGTTTGAGCTGAAAAGTGACTGCCCTTACCTGAAACGAAGTCTTGCTTGTAGGAAGACATAGAGGCTGGGATTTAACTACTTCTCTGAAGGGAAACACACAGCATAGTTTTCATCCATGGATCACACTCTGCTTTAGAGCAAGAAACACACTCTTGCTTTCTAGACTCTCTAAGATTACAGGAAATCTGAGTGTGCCCAGAACCCAAGAACAGTGTTTCCTACACATATGGACCATATCTAGTCCAACTCGGCTTCTGAAACAGATACAAAGCACTGGTCCTCTAACATCCAATGCTTGTCAGTTAAGATGAGAAACGTGTGAGTTTCGTGAACGATGTAGTTCCTTTGAGCAGAAAAGTGACAGCCCTTAACTGAAACGAAGTCTTGCTTGTAGGGAGACATAGAGCATGGGATTTAACTCCATTTCTGAAGAGAAACACACAGCATAGTCTCATCCATGTATCACACTCTGTTTTAGAGCGAGAAGCACGCTCTTGCTTTCTAGAGTCTCTAAGACAGCAGGAAACGTGAGAGTGCCCAGAACAAAAGATCGGTGTTTCCTACACATATGGACCATATGTAGTCCAAATCTGCTTCTGAAACTGATACAAAGCACTGACCCTCTAACATCCAATGCTTGTCAGTTAAGATGAGAAACGTGTGAGCTTCGTGAACGATGTAGTTCGTTTGAGCACAAAATTGACTGCCCTTACCTGAAACGAAGTCTTGCTTGTAGGAAGACTCAGAGCCAGGGATTTAACTCCATTTCTGAAGGCAAACACATAGCATAGTTCTCATCCATGGATCACACTCTGATTTAGAGCGAGAAGCACGCTCTTGCTTTCTAGAGTCTCTAAGACAGCAGGAAACGTGAGTGTGCTGAGAAAAAAAGAACGGTGTTTCCTACACATACGGACCATATCTAGTCCAACTCTTCTTCTGAAACTGATACAAAGCATAGGTCCTCTAACATCCAATGCTTGTCCGGTAAGATGAGAAACGTGTGAACTCCGTAAAAGATGTAGTTCGTTTGAGCTGAAAAGTGACTGCCCTTACCTAAAACGAAGTCTTGCTTGTAGGAAGACTCAGAGCCTGGGATTTAACTCCATTTCTGATGTGAAACACACAGCAGTGTTCTCATCCATGGATCACACTCTGCTTTAGAGCGAGAAGCACACTCTTGCTTTCTAGAGTCTCTAAGACAGCAGGAAATCTGAGAGTGCCCAGAACAAAACAATGGTGTTTCCTACACATATGGACCATATCTCGTCCACATCTGCTTCTGAAACTGATACAAAGCACTGACCCTCTAACTTCCAATGCTTGTCAGTTAAGATGAGAAACGTGTGAGCTCAGTGAACGATGTAGTTCCTTTGAGCAGAAAAGTGACTGCCCTTACCTGAAACGAAGTCTTGCTTGTAGGAAGACTCAGAGCCTGGGATTTAACTCCATTTCTGAAGGCAAACACACAGCATAGTTCTCATCCATGGATCACACTCTGCTTTAGAAAGAAGCACGCTCTTGTTTTCCAGAGTCTCTAAGACAGCAGGAAACGTGAGTGTGCTGAGAACAAAAGAACGGGGTTTCCTACACATACGGACCATATCTAGTCCAACCCTGCTTCTGAAAGTGATACAAAGCACTGGTCATCTAACATCCAATGCTTGTCAGTTAAGATGAGAAAGGTGTGAGCTTCGTGAACGATGTAGTTCGTTTGAGCAGAAAACTGACTGCCCTTACCTGAAACGAAGTCTTGCTTGTAGGAAGACTCAGAGCCTGGAATTTAACTCCATTTCTGAAGTGAAACACACAGCAGTGTTCTCATCCATTGATCACACTCTGCGTTAGAACAAGAAGCATGCTCTTGCTTTCTAGAGTCTCTAAGACAGCAGGAAATCTGAGTGTGCCCAGAACAAAAGAACGGTGTTTCCTACACATAAGGACTATATGTAATCCAAATCTTCTTCTGAAACTGATAGAATGCACTGGTCCTCTAACATCCAATGCTTGTCAGTGAAGATGAGAAACGTGTGAGCTCCATGAAAGATGTAGTTCGTTTGAGCTGAAAAGAGACTGCCCTTACCTGAAACGAAGTCTTCCTTTTAGGAAGACTGAGAGCCTGGGATTTAACTCCATTTCTGATGTGAAACACACAGCAGTGTTCTCATCCATGGAGCACACTCTGCTTTAGAGCGAGAAACACACTCTTGCTTTCTAGAGTCTCTAAAGACAGCAGGAAATCTGAGTGTGCCCAGAACAAAACAATGGTGTTTCCTACACATATGGACCATATCTAGTCCAAATCTGCTTCTGAAACTGATACAAAGCACTGACCCTCTAACTTCCAATGCTTCTCAGTTAAGATGAGAAACGTGTGAGCTCAGTGAACGATGTAGTTCCTTTGAGCAGAAAAGTGACTGCCCTTACCTGAAACGAAGTCTTGCTTGTAGGAAGACTCAGAGCCTGGGATTTAACTCCATTTCTGAAGGCAAACACACAGCATAGTTCTCATCCATGGATCACACTCTGCTTTAGAAAGAAGCACGCTCTTGTTTTCCAGAGTCTCTAAGACAGCAGGAAACGTGAGTGTGCTGAGAACAAAAGAACGGGGTTTCCTACACATACGGACCATATCTAGTCCAACCCTGCTTCTGAAAGTGATACAAAGCACTGGTCATCTAACATCCAATGCTTGTCAGTTAAGATGAGAAAGGTGTGAGCTTCGTGAACGATGTAGTTCGATTGAGCAGAAAACTGACTGCCCTTACCTGAAACGAAGTCTTGCTTGTAGGAAGACTCAGAGCCAGGGATTTAACTCCATTTCTGAAGTGAAACACACAGCAGTGTTCTCATCCATTGATCACACTCTGCGTTAGAACAAGAAGCATGCTCTTGATTTCTAGAGTCTCTAAGACAGCAGGAAATCTGAGTGTTCCCAGAACAAAAGAACGGTGTTTCCTACACATAAGGACTATATGTAATCCAAATCTTCTTCTGAAACTGATAGAATGCACTGGTCCTCTAACATCCAATGCTTGTCAGTTAAGATGAGAAACGTGTGAGCTCCGTGAAAGATGTAGTTCGTTTGAGCTGAAAAGTGACTGCCCTTACCTGAAACGAAGTCTTGCTTGTAGGAAGACATAGAGGCTGGGATTTAACTACTTCTCTGAAGGGAAACACACAGCATAGTTTTCATCCATGGATCACACTCTGCTTTAGAGCAAGAAACACACTCTTGCTTTCTAGACTCTCTAAGATTACAGGAAATCTGAGTGTGCCCAGAACCCAAGAACAATGTTTCCTACACATATGGACCATATCTAGTCCAACTCGGCTTCTGAAACAGATACAAAGCACTGGTCCTCTAACATCCAATGCTTGTCAGTTAAGATGAGAGACGTGTGAGTTTCGTGAACGATGTAGTTCCTTTGAGCAGAAAAGTGACAGCCCTTAACTGAAACGAAGTCTTGCTTGTAGGGAGACATAGAGCATGGGATTTAACTCCATTTCTGAAGAGAAACACACAGCATAGTCTCATCCATGTATCACACTCTGTTTTAGAGCGAAGAGCACGCTCTTGCTTTCTAGAGTCTCTAAGACAGCAGGAAACGTGAGTGTGCCCAGAACAAAAGAACGGTGTTTCCTACACATATGGACCATATGTAGTCCAAATCTGCTTCTGAAACTGATACAAAGCACTGACCCTCTAACATCCAATGCTTGTCAGTTAAGATGAGAAACGTGTAACCTTCGTGAACGATGTAGGTCCTTTGAGCAGAAAAATGACTGCTCTTACCTGAAACGAAGTCTTGCTGGTAGGAAGACTCAGAGCTTGGGATTTAACTCCATTTCTGAAGTGAAACACACAGCAGTGTTCTCATCCATTGATCACACTCTGCGTTAGAATAAGAAGCATGCTCTTGCTTTCTAGAGTCTCTAATACAGCAGGAAATATGAGTTTGCTGAGAACAAAAGAACGGTGTTTCCTACACATACGGACCATATCTAGTCGAACTCTGCTTCTAAAACTGATACAAAGCACTGGTCCTCTAACATCCAATGCTTGTCTGTTAAGATGAGAAACGTGTGAGCTCCGTGAAAGATGTAGTTCGTTAGAGCTGAAAAGTGACTGCCCTTAACTGAAACGAAGTCTTGCTTGTAGGAAGACATAGAGCCTGGATTTAACTACTTTTCTGAAGGGAAACACACAGCATAGTTTTCAACCATGGATCACACTCTGCTTTAGAGCGAGAAGCACACTCTTGCTTTCTAGAGTCTCTAAGGCAGCAGGAAATCTGAGTGTGCCCAGAACAAAAGAACGTTGTTTCCTACACATATGGACCATATCTAGTCCAAATCTGCTTCTGAAACTGATACAAAGCACTGACGCTCAAACTTCCAATGCTTGTCAGTTAAGATGAGAAACGTGTGAGCTCAGTGAACGATGTAGTTCCTTTGAGCAGAAAAGTGACTGCCCTTACTTGAAACGAAGTCTTGCTTGTAGGAAGACTCAGAGCCTGGGATTTAACTCCATTTCTGAAGGCAAACACACAGCATAGTTCTCATCCATGGATCACACTCTGCTTTAGAAAGAAGCACGCTCTTGTTTTCTAGAGTCTCTAAGACAGCAGGAAACGTGAGTGTGCTGAGAACAAACGAACGGGGTTTCCTACACATACGGACCATATCTAGTCCAACCCTGCTTCTGAAAGTGATACAAAGCACTGGTCATCTAACATCCAATGCTTGTCAGTTAAGATGAGAAAGGTGTGAGCTTCGTGAACGATGTAGTTCGTTTGAGCAGAAAAGTGACTGCCCTTACCTGAAACGAAGTCTTGCTTGTAGGAAGACTCAGAGCCAGGGATTTAACTCCATTTCTGAAGGCAAACACATAGCATAGTTCTCATCCATGGATCACACTCTGATTTAGAGCGAGAAGCACGCTCTTGCTTTCTAGAGTCTCTAAGACAGCAGGAAACTTGAGTGTGCTGAGAAAAAAAGAACGGTGTTTCCTACACATACGGACCATATCTAGTCCAACTCTTCTTCTGAAACTGATACAAACCACAGGTCCTCTAACATCCAATGCTTGTCCGGTAAGATGAGAAACGTGTGAACTCCGTGAAAGATGTAGTTCGTTTGAGCTGAAAAGTGACTGCCCTTACCTGAATTGAAGTCTTGCTTGTAGGAAGACTCAGAGCCTGGGATTTAACTCCATTACTGAAGTGAAACACACAGCAGTGTTCTCATCCATTGATCACACTCTGCTTTAGAACAAGAAGCACGATCTTGCTTTCTAGAGTCTCTAAGACAGCAGGAAACGTGAGTTTGCTGAGAACAAAAGAACGGTGTTTCCTACACATATGGACCATATCTTGTCCAACTCTGCTTCTGAAACAGATACAAAGCACTGGTCCTCTAACATCCAATGCTTGTCAGTTAAGATGAGAAACGTGTGAGCTCCGTGAAATATGTAGTTCGTTTGAGCTGAAAAGTGACTGCCCTTACCTGAAACGAAGTCTTGCTTGTAGGAAGACTCAGAGTCTGGGATTTAACTCCATTTCTGAAGTGAAACACACAGCATAGTGGCATCCATGGATCACACTCTGTTTTAGAGCGAAAAGAATGCTCCTGCTTTCTAGAGTCTCTAAGACAGCAGGAAACGTGAGTGTGCCCAGAACAAAAGATCGGTGTTTCCTCCACATATGGACCATATGTAGTCCAAATCTGCTTCTGAAACTGATACAAAGCACTGACCCTCTAACATCCAATGCTTGTCAGTTAAGATGAGAAACGTGCGAGCTTCGTGAACGATGTAGTTCGTTTGAGAAGAAAACTGACTGCCCTTACCTGAAACGAAGTCTTGCTTGTAGGAAGACTCAGGGCCTGGGATTTAACTCCATTTCTGAAGTGAATCACACAGCAGTGTTCTCATCCATTGATCACACTCTGCTTTAGAAAGAAGCAAGCTCTTGCTTTCTAGAGTCTCTAAGACAGCAGGAAACGTGAGTGTGCTAAGAACAAAAGAACGGGGTTTCCTACACATATGGACGATATCTAGTCCAACTCTGCTTCTGAAACTGATACAAAGCACTGGTCATCTAACATCCAATGCTTGTCAGTTAAGATGAGAAAGGTGTTAGCTTCGTGAACGGTGTAGTTTGTTTGAGCAGAAAACTGACTGCCCTTACCTGAAACGAAGTCTTGCTTGTAGGAAGACTCAGAGCCTGGGATTTAACTCCATTTCTGAAGTGAAACACACAGCAGTGTTCTCATCCATTGATCACACTCTGCTTTAGAACAAGAAGCACGATCTTGCTTTCTAGAGTCTCTAAGAGAGCAGGAAACGTGAGTTTGCTGAGAACAAAAGAACGGTGTTTCCTACACATATGGACCATATCTAGTCCAACTCGGCTTCTGAAACAGATACAAAGCACTGGTCCTCTAACATCCAATGCTTGTCAGTTAAGATGAGAAACGTGTGAGCTTCGTGAACGATGTAGTTCCTTTGAGCAGAAAAGTGACAGCCCTTAACTGAAACAAAGTCTTGCTTGTAAGGAGACATAGAGCATGGGATTTAACTCCATTTCTGAAGAGAAACACACAGCATAGTCTCATCCATGTATCACACTCTGTTTTAGAGCGAGAAGCACGCTCTTGCTTTCTAGAGTCTCTAAGACAGCAGGACACGTGAGTGTGCCCAGAACAAAAGATCGGTGTTTCCTACACATATGGACCATATGTAGTCCAAATCTGCTTCTGAAACTGATACAAAGCACTGACCCTCTAACATCCAATGCTTGTCAGTTAAGATGAGAAACGTGTGAGCTTCGTGAACGATGTAGTGCGTTTGAGCACAAAATTGACTGCCCTTACCTGAAACGAAGTCTTGCTTGTAGGAAGACTCAGAGCCAGGGATTTAACTCCATTTCTGAAGGCAAACACATAGCATAGTTCTCATCCATGGATCACACTCTGATTTAGAGCGAGAAGCACGCTCTTGCTTTCTAGAGTCTCTAAGACAGCAGGAAACGTGAGTGTGCTGAGAAAAAAAGAACGGTGTTTCCTACACATACGGACCATATCTAGTCCAACTCTTCTTCTGAAACTGATACAAACCACAGGTCCTCTAACATCCAATGCTTGTCCGGTAAGATGAGAAACGTGTGAACTCCGTGAAAGATGTAGTTCGTTTGAGCTGAAAAGTGACTGCCCTTACCTGAATTGAAGTCTTGCTTGTAGGAAGACTCAGAGCCTGGGATTTAACTCCATTACTGAAGTGAAACACACAGCAGTGTTCTCATCCATTGATCACACTCTGCTTTAGAACAAGAAGCACGATCTTGCTTTCTAGAGTCTCTAAGACAGCAGGAAACGTGAGTTTGCTGAGAACAAAAGAACGGTGTTTCCTACACATATGGACCATATCTAGTCCAACTCTGCTTCTGAAACAGATACAAAGCACTGGTCCTCTAACATCCAATGCTTGTCAGTTAAGATGAGAAACGTGTGAGCTCCGTGAAATAT
The DNA here is from genome assembly GCA_949786385.1 of Onychomys leucogaster. Taxonomy (NCBI): domain Eukaryota; kingdom Metazoa; phylum Chordata; class Mammalia; order Rodentia; family Cricetidae; genus Onychomys; species Onychomys leucogaster. The sequence continues at coordinate 56,885 of CATKUP010000354.1, forward strand.
GTAGTTCGTTTGAGCTGAAAAGTGACTGCCCTTACCTGAAACGAAGTCTTGCTTGTAGGAAGACTCAGAGTCTGGGATTTAACTCCATTTCTGAAGTGAAACACACAGCATAGTGGCATCCATGGATCACACTCTGTTTTAGAGCGAAAAGAATGCTCCTGCTTTCTAGAGTCTCTAAGACAGCAGGAAACGTGAGTGTGCCCAGAACAAAAGATCGGTGTTTCCTCCACATATGGACCATATGTAGTCCAAATCTGCTTCTGAAACTGATACAAAGCACTGACCCTCTAACATCCAATGCTTGTCAGTTAAGATGAGAAACGTGCGAGCTTCGTGAACGATGTAGTTCGTTTGAGAAGAAAACTGACTGCCCTTACCTGAAACGAAGTCTTGCTTGTAGGAAGACTCAGGGCCTGGGATTTAACTCCATTTCTGAAGTGAATCACACAGCAGTGTTCTCATCCATTGATCACACTCTGCTTTAGAAAGAAGCAAGCTCTTGCTTTCTAGAGTCTCTAAGACAGCAGGAAACGTGAGTGTGCTAAGAACAAAAGAACGGGGTTTCCTACACATATGGACGATATCTAGTCCAACTCTGCTTCTGAAACTGATACAAAGCACTGGTCATCTAACATCCAATGCTTGTCAGTTAAGATGAGAAAGGTGTTAGCTTCGTGAACGGTGTAGTTTGTTTGAGCAGAAAACTGACTGCCCTTACCTGAAACGAAGTCTTGCTTGTAGGAAGACTCAGAGCCTGGGATTTAACTCCATTTCTGAAGTGAAACCCACAGCAGTGTTCTCATCCATTGATCACACTCTGCTTTAGAACAAGAAGCACGATCTTGCTTTCTAGATTCTCTAAGAGAGCAGGAAACGTGAGTTTGCTGAGAACAAAAGAACGGTGTTTCCTACACATATGGACCATATCTAGTCCAACTCGGCTTCTGAAACAGATACAAAGCACTGGTCCTCTAACATCCAATGCTTGTCAGTTAAGATGAGAAACGTGTGAGCTTCGTGAACGATGTAGTTCCTTTGAGCAGAAAAGTGACAGCCCTTAACTGAAACAAAGTCTTGCTTGTAAGGAGACATAGAGCATGGGATTTAACTCCATTTCTGAAGAGAAACACACAGCATAGTCTCATCCATGTATCACACTCTGTTTTAGAGCGAGAAGCACGCTCTTGCTTTCTAGAGTCTCTAAGACAGCAGGACACGTGAGTGTGCCCAGAACAAAAGATCGGTGTTTCCTACACATATGGACCATATGTAGTCCAAATCTGCTTCTGAAACTGATACAAAGCACTGACCCTCTAACATCCAATGCTTGTCAGTTAAGATGAGAAACGTGTGAGTTTCGTGAACGATGTAGTGCGTTTGAGCACAAAATTGACTGCCCTTACCTGAAACGAAGTCTTGCTTGTAGGAAGACTCAGAGCCAGGGATTTAACTCCATTTCTGAAGGCAAACACATAGCATAGTTCTCATCCATGGATCACACTCTGATTTAGAGCGAGAAGCACGCTCTTGCTTTCTAGAGTCTCTAAGACAGCAGGAAACGTGAGTGTGCTGAGAAAAAAAGAACGGTGTTTCCTACACATACGGACCATATCTAGTCCAACTCTTCTTCTGAAACTGATACAAACCACAGGTCCTCTAACATCCAATGCTTGTCCGGTAAGATGAGAAACGTGTGAACTCCGTGAAAGATGTAGTTCGTTTGAGCTGAAAAGTGACTGCCCTTACCTGAATTGAAGTCTTGCTTGTAGGAAGACTCAGAGCCTGGGATTTAACTCCATTACTGAAGTGAAACACACAGCAGTGTTCTCATCCATTGATCACACTCTGCTTTAGAACAAGAAGCACGATCTTGCTTTCTAGAGTCTCTAAGACAGCAGGAAACGTGAGTTTGCTGAGAACAAAAGAACGGTGTTTCCTACACATATGGACCATATCTAGTCCAACTCTGCTTCTGAAACAGATACAAAGCACTGGTCCTCTAACATCCAATGCTTGTCAGTTAAGATGAGAAACGTGTGAGCTCCGTGAAATATGTAGTTCGTTTGAGCTGAAAAGTGACTGCCCTTACCTGAAACGAAGTCTTGCTTGTAGGAAGACATAGAGGCTGGGATTTAACTACTTTTCTGAAGGGAAACACACAGCATAATTTTCATCCATGGATCTCACTCTGCTTTAGAGCAAGAAAAACACTCTTGCTTTCTAGAGTCTCTAAGACTACAGGAAATCTGAGTGTGCCCCGAACAAAAGAACAGTGTTTCCTACACATATGGACCATATCTAGTCCAACCCGGCTTCTGAAACAGATACAAAGCACTGGTCCTCTAACATCCAATGCTTGTCAGTTAAGATGAGAAACGTGTGAGCTTCGTGAACGATGTAGTTCGTTTGAGCACAAAACTGACTGCCCTTACCTGAAACGATGTCTTGCTTGTAGGAAGACTCAGATCCTGGGATTTAACTCCATTTCTGAAGGCAAACACATAGCATAGTTCTCATCCATGGTTCACACTCTGCTTTAGAGCGAGAGCACGCTCTTTCTTTCTAGATTCTCTAAGACAGAAGGAAACGTGAGTGTGCTGAGAACAAAAGAACGGTGTTTCCTACACATACGGACCATATCTAGTTCAACTCTTCTTCTGAAACTGACACAAAGCACTGGTCCTGTAACATCCAATGCTTGTCAGTTAAGATGAGAAACGTGTGAGCTCCGTGAAAGATGTAGTTCGTTTGAGCTGAAAAGTGACTGCCCTTACCTGAAACGAAGTCTTGCTTGTAGGAAGACATAGAGCCTGGGATTTAACTACTTTTCTGAAAGGAAACACACAGCATAGTTTTCATCCATGGATCACACTCTGCTTTAGAGCAAGAAGCACACACTTGCTTTCTAGAGTCTCTAAGACAGCAGGAAATCTGAGTGTGCCCAGAACAAAAGAACGGTGTTTCCTACACATATGGACCATATCTAGTCCAAATCTGCTTCTGAAACTGATACAACGCACTGACCCTCTAACTTCCAATGCTTGTCACTTAAGATGAGAAACCTGTGAGCTCAGTGAACTATGTAGTTCATTTGAGCAGAAAAGTGACTGCCCTTACCTGAAACGAAGTCTTGCTTGTAGGAAGACTCAGAGCCTGGGATTTAACTCCATTTCTGAAGTGAAACACACAGCAGTGTTCTCATCCATTGATCACACTCTGCGTTTGAACAAGAAGCATGCTCTTCTTTCTAGAGTCTCTAAGACAGCAGGAAACATGAGTTTGCTGAGAACAAAAGAACGGTGTTTCCTACACATACGTACCATATCTAGTCGAACTCTGCTTCTGAAACTGGTACAAAGCACTGGTCCTCTAACATCCAATGCTTGTCAGTTAAGATGAGAAACGTGTGAGCTCCGTGAAAGATGTAGTTCGTTTGAGCTGAAAAGTGACTGCCCTTACCTGAAACGAAGTCTTGTCTGTAGGAAGACATAGAGGCTGGGATTTAACTACTTTCCCGAAGGCAAACACACAGCATAGTTCTCATCCATGCATCACACTCTGCTTTAGAAAGAAGCACGCTCTTGCTTTCTAGAGTCTCTAAGACAGTAGGAAACGTGAGTTTGCTGAGAACAAAAGAACGGTGTTTCCTACACATAAGGACCATATCTAGTCCAACTCGTCTTCTGAAACTGATACAAAGCACTGGTCCTCTAACATCCAATGATTGTCAGTTAAGATGAGAAACGTGTGAGCTTCGTGAACGATGTAGTTCGTTTGAGCAGAAAAGTGACTGCCCTCACATGAAACGAAGTATTGCTTGTAGGAAGACATAGAGCCTGGCATTTAACTCCATTTCTGAAGTGAAACACACAGCAGTGTTCTCATCCATTGATCACACTCTGCGTTAGAATAAGAAGCATGCTCTTGCTTTCTAGAGTCTCTAAGACAGCAGGAAACATGAGTTTGCTGAGAACAAAAGAACGGTGTTTCCTACACATACGGACCATATCTAGTCCAACTCTGCTTCTGAAACTGATACAAAGCACTGACCCTCTAACTTGCAATGCTTGTCAGTTAAAATGAGAAACGTGTGAGCTCAGTGAACGATGTACTTCCTTTGAGCAGGAAAGTGACTGCCCTTACCTGAATCTAAGTCTTGCTTGTAGGAAGACTCACAGCCTGGGATTTAACTCCATTTCTGAAGGCAAACACATAGCATAGTTCTCATCCATGGATCACACTCTGATTTAGAGCGAGAAGCACGCTGTTGCTTTCTAGAGTCTCTAAGACAGCAGGAAACGTGAGTGAGCTGAGCAAAAAAGAACGGTGTTTCCTACACATACGGACCATATCTAGTCCAACTCTTCTTCTGAAACTGATACAAAGCACAGATCCTCTAACATCCAATGCTTGTCAGTTAAGATGAGAAACGTGTGAGCTCCGTGAAAGATGTTGTTCGTTTGAGCTGAAAAGTGACTGCCCTTACCTGAAACGAAGTCTTCCTTTTAGGAAGACTGAGAGCCTGTGATTTAACTCCATTTCTGATGTGAAACACACAGCAGTGTTCTCATCCATGGAGCACACTCTGCTTTAGAGCGAGAAGCACACTCTTGCTTTCTAGAGTCTCTAAGACAACAGGAAATCTGAGTGTGCCCAGAACAAAACAACGGTGTTTCCTACACATATGGACCATATCTAGTCCAAATCTGCTTCTGAAACTGATACAAAGCACTGACGCTCTAACTTCCAATGCTTGTCAGTTAAGATGAGAAACGTGTGAGCTCAGTGAACGATGTAGTTCGTTTGAGCAGAAAAGTGACTGCCCTTACCTGAAACGAAGTCTTGCTTGTAGGAAGACTCAGAGCCTGGGATTTAACTCCATTTCTGAAGGCAAACACACAGCATAGTACTCATCCATGGATCACACTCTGCTTTAGAAAAAAGCACGCTCTTGCTTTCTAGAGTCTCTAAGACATCAGGAAACGTGAGTGTGCTGAGAACAAAAGAACGGTGTTTCCTACACATACGGACCATATCTAATCCAACTCTTCTTCTGGAACTGATACAAAGCACTGGTCCTCTAACATCCAATGCTTGTCAGTTAAGATGACAATCGTGTGAGCTTCATGAACGATGTAGTTCGTTTGAGCAGAAAAGTGACTGCCCTTACCTGAAACGAAGTCTTGCTTGTAGAAAGACTCAGAGCCTGGGATTTAACTCCATTTCTGATGTGAAACACACAGCAGTGTTCTCATGCATGGATCACACTCATCTTTAGAGCGAGAATCACGCTCTTGCTTTCTAAAGTCTCTAACACAGCAGGAAACGTGAGTGTGCTGAGAACAAAAGAACGGTGTTTCCTACACATAGGGACCATATCTAGTCCAACTCTGCTTCTGAAACAAATACAAAGCACTGGTCCTCTAACATCCAATGCTTGTCAGTTAAGATGAGAAACGTGTGAGCTTCGTGAACGATGTAGTTCCTTTGAGCAGAAAAGTGACTGCCCTTACCTGAAACGAAGTCTTGCTTGTAGGGAGACACAGAGCATGGAATTTAACTCCATTTCTGAAGTGAAACACACAGCATAGTCTCCTCCATGGATCACACTCTGTTTTAAAGCGAGAAGCAGGCTCTTGCTTTCTAGAGTCTCTAAGACAGCAGGAAACGTGAGTGTGCCCAGAACAAAACAACGGTGTTTCCTACACATATGGACCATATGTAGTCCAAATCTGCTTCTGAAACTGATACAAAGCACTGACCCTCTAACATCCAATGCTTGAGAGTTAAGATGAGAAATGTGTGACCTTCGTGAACGATGTAGGTCCTTTGAGCAGAAAACTGACTGCTCTTACCTGAAACGAAGTCTTGCTGGTAGGAAGACTCAGAGCTTGGGATTTAAATCCATTTCTGAAGTGAAACACACAGCAGTGTTCTCATCCATTGATCACACTCTGCGTTTGAATAAGAAGCATGCTCTTGCTTTCTAGAGTCTCTAATACAGCAGGAAATATGAGTTTGCTGAGAACAAAAGAACGGTGTTTCCTACACATACGGACCATATCTAGTCGAACTCTGCTTCTGAAACTGATACAAAGCACTGGTCCTCTAACATCCAATGCTTGTCAGTTAAGATGAGAAACGTGTGAGCTCCGTGAAAGATGTAGCTCGTTAGAGATGAAAAGTGACTGCCCTTACCTGAAACGAAGTCTTCCTTTTAGGAAGACTGAGAGCCTGTGATTTAACTCCATTTCTGATGTGAAACACACAGCAGTGTTCTCATCCATGGAGCACACTCTGCTTTAGAGCGAGAAACACACTCTTGCTTTCTAGAGTCTCTAAGACAGCAGGAAATCTGAGTGTGCCCAGAACAAAACAACGGTGTTTCCTACACATATGGACCATATCTAGTCCAAATCTGCTTCTGAAAATGATACAAAGCACTGACCCTCTAACTTCCAATGCTGGTCAGTTAAGATGAGAAACATGTGAGCTCAGAGAACGATGTAGTTCGTTTGAGCAGAAAAGTGACTGCACTTACCTGAAACGAAGTCTTGCTTGTAGGAAGACTCAGAGCCTGGGATTTAACTGCATTTCTGAAGGCAAACACACAGCATAGTTCTCATCCATGGATCACACTCTGCTTTAGAAAGAAGCACGCTCTTGCTTTCTAGAGTCTCTAAGACATCAGGAAACGTGAGTGTGCTGAGAACAAAAGAACGGTGTTTCCTACACATACGGATCATATCTAATCCAACTCTTCTTCTGGAACTGATACAAAGCACTGGTCCTCTAACATCCAATGCTTGTCAGTTAAGATGAGAATCGTGTGAGCTTCATGAACGATGTAGTTCGTTTGAGCAGAAAAGTGACTGCCCTTACCTGAAACGAAGTCTTGCTTGTAGGAAGACTCAGAGCCTGGGATTTAACTCCATTTCTGATGTGAAACACACAGCAGTGTTCTCATCCATGGATCACACTCAGCTTTAGAGCGAGAAGCACGCTCTTGCTTTCTAAAGTCTCTAAGACAGCAGGAAACGTGAGTGTGCTGAGAACAAAAGAACGGTGTTTCCTGCACATAGGGACCATATCTAGTCCAAATCTGCTTCTGAAACAAATACAAAGCACTGGTCCTCTAACATCCAATGCTTGTCAGTTAAGATGAGAAACGTGTGAGCTTCGTGAATGATGTAGTTCCTTTGAGCAGAAAAGTGACTGCCCTTACCTGAAACGAAGTCTTGCTTGTAGGGAGACACAGAGCATGGGATTTAACTCCATTTCTGAAGTGAAACAAACAGCAGTGTTCTCATCCATTGATCACACTCTGCGTTAGAATAAGAAGCATGCTCTTGCTTTCTAGAGTCTCTAAGACAGCAGGAAACATGAGTTTGCTGAGAACAAAAGAACGGTGTTTCCTACACATACGGACCATATCTAGTCCAACTCTGCTTCTGAAACTGATACAAAGCACTGACCCTCTAACTTCCAATGCTTGTCAGTTAAAATGAGAAACGTGTGAGCTCAGTGAACGATGTACTTCCTTTGAGCAGGAAAGTGACTGCCCTTACCTGAATCGAAGTCTTGCTTGTAGGAAGACTCACAGCCTGGGATTTAACTCCATTTCTGAAGGCAAACACATAGCATAGTTCTCATCCATGGATCACACTCTGATTTAGAGCGAGAAGCAAGCTGTTGCTTTCTAGAGTCTCTAAGACAGCAGGAAACGTGAGTGAGCTGAGAAAAAAAGAACGGTGTTTCCTACACATACGGACCATATCTAGTCCAACTCTTCTTCTGAAACTGATACAAAGCACAGGTCCTCTAACATCCAATGCTTGTCAGTTAAGATGAGAAACGTGTGAGCTCCGTGAAAGATGTTGTTCGTTTGAGCTGAAAAGTGACTGCCCTTACCTGAAACGAAGTCTTCCTTTTAGGAAGACTGAGAGCCTGTGATTTAACTCCATTTCTGATGTGAAACACACAGCAGTGTTCTCATCCATGGAGCACACTCTGCTTTAGAGCGAGAAACACACTCTTGCTTTCTAGAGTCTCTAAGACAACAGGAAATCTGACTGTGCCCAGAACAAAACAACGGTGTTTCCTACACATATGGACCATATCTAGTCCAAATCTGCTTCTGAAACTGATACAAAGCACTGACCCTCTAACTTCCAATGCTGGTCAGTTAAGATGAGAAACGTGTGAGCTCAGTGAACGATGTAGTTCGTTTGAGCAGAAAAGTGACTGCCCTTACCTGAAACGAAGTCTTGCTTGTAGGAAGACTCAGAGCCTGGGATTTAACTCCATTTCTGAAGGCAAACACACAGCATAGTACTCATCCATGGATCACACTCTGCTTTAGAAAAAAGCACGCTCTTGCTTTCTAGAGTCTCTAAGTCATCAGGAAACGTGAGTGTGCTGAGAACAAAAGAACGGTGTTTCCTACACATACGGACCATATCTAATCCAACTCTTCTTCTGGAACTGATACAAAGCACTGGTCCTCTAACATCCAATGCTTGTCAGTTAAGATGACAATCGTGTGAGCTTCATGAACGATGTAGTTCGTTTGAGCAGAAAAGTGACTGCCCTTACCTGAAACGAAGTCTTGCTTGTAGAAAGACTCAGAGCCTGGGATTTAACTCCATTTCTGATGTGAAACACACAGCAGTGTTCTCATGCATGGATCACACTCATCTTTAGAGCGAGAATCACGCTCTTGCTTTCTAAAGTCTCTAAGACAGCAGGAAACGTGAGTGTGCTGAGAACAAAAGAACGGTGTTTCCTACACATAGGGACCATATCTAGTCCAACTCTGCTTCTGAAACAAGTACAAAGCACTGGTCCTCTAACATCCAATGCTTGTCAGTTAAGATGAGAAACGTGTGAGCTTCGTGAACGATGTAGTTCCTTTGAGCAGAAAAGTGACTGCCCTTACCTGAAACGAAGTCTTGCTTGTAGGGAGACACAGAGCATGGAATTTAACTCCATTTCTGAAGTGAAACACACAGCATAGTCTCCTCCATGGATCACACTCTGTTTTAAAGCGAGAAGCAGGCTCTTGCTTTCTAGAGTCTCTAAGACAGCAGGAAACGTGAGTGTGCCCAGAACAAAACAACGGTGTTTCCTACACATATGGACCATATGTAGTCCAAATCTGCTTCTGTAACTGATACAAAGCACTGACCCTCTAACATCCAATGCTTGAGAGTTAAGATGAGAAACGTGTGACCTTCGTGAACGATGTAGGTCCTTTGAGCAGAAAACTGACTGCTCTTACCTGAAACGAAGTCTTGCTGGTAGGAAGACTCAGAGCTTGGGATTTAAATCCATTTCTGAAGTGAAACACACAGCAGTGTTCTCATCCATTGATCACACTCTGCGTTAGAATAAGAAGCATGCTCTTGCTTTCTAGAGTCTCTAATACAGCAGGAAATATGAGTTTGCTGAGAACAAAAGAACGGTGTTTCCTACACATACGGACCATATCTAGTCGAACTCTGCTTCTGAAACTGATACAAAGCACTGGTCCTCTAACATCCAATGCTTGTCAGTTAAGATGAGAAACGTGTGAGCTCCGTGAAAGATGTAGTTCGTTAGAGATGAAAAGTGACTGCCCTTACCTGAAACGAAGTCTTCCTTTTAGGAAGACTGAGAGCCTGTGATTTAACTCCATTTCTGATGTGAAACACACAGCAGTGTTCTCATCCATGGAGCACACTCTGCTTTAGAGCGAGAAACACACTCTTGCTTTCTAGAGTCTCTAAGACAGCAGGAAATCTGAGTGTGCCCAGAACAAAACAACGGTGTTTCCTACACATATGGACCATATCTAGTCCAAATCTGCTTCTGAAACTGATACAAAGCACTGACCCTCTAACTTCCAATGCTGGTCAGTTAAGATGAGAAACATGTGAGCTCAGAGAACGATGTAGTTCGTTTGAGCAGAAAAGTGACTGCACTTACCTGAAACGAAGTCTTGCTTGTAGGAAGACTCAGAGCCTGGGATTTAACTGCATTTCTGAAGGCAAACACACAGCATAGTTCTCATCCATGGATCACACTCTGCTTTAGAAAGAAGCACGCTCTTGCTTTCTAGAGTCTCTAAGACATCAGGAAACGTGAGTGTGCTGAGAACAAAAGAACGGTGTTTCCTACACATACGGATCATATCTAATCCAACTCTTCTTCTGGAACTGATACAAAGCACTGGTCCTCTAACATCCAATGCTTGTCAGTTAAGATGAGAATCGTGTGAGCTTCATGAACGATGTAGTTCGTTTGAGCAGAAAAGTGACTGCCCTTACCTGAAACGAAGTCTTGCTTGTAGGAAGACTCAGAGCCTGGGATTTAACTCCATTTCTGATGTGAAACACACAGCAGTGTTCTCATCCATGGATCACACTCAGCTTTAGAGCGAGAAGCACGCTCTTGCTTTCTAAAGTCTCTAAGACAGCAGGAAACGTGAGTGTGCTGAGAACAAAAGAACGGTGTTTCCTGCACATAGGGACCATATCTAGTCCAACTCTGCTTCTGAAACAAATACAAAGCACTGGTCCTCTAACATCCAATGCTTGTCAGTTAAGATGAGAAACGTGTGAGCTTCGTGAATGATGTAGTTCCTTTGAGCAGAAAAGTGACTGCCCTTACCTGAAACGAAGAGTTGCTTGTAGGGAGACACAGAGCATGGGATTTAACTCCATTTCTGAAGTGAAACACACAGCATAGTCTCATCCATGGATCACACTCTGTTTTAAAGCGAGAAGCACGCTCTTGCTTTCTAGAGTCTCTAAGACAGCAGGAAACGTGAGTGTGCCCAGAACAAAAGAACGGTGTTTCCTACACATATGGACCATATGTAGTCCAAATCTGCTTCTGAAACTGATACAAAGCACTGACCCTCTAACATCCAATGCTTGTCAGTTAAGATGAGAAACGTGTGACCTTCGTGAACGATGTAGGTCCTTTGAGCAGAAAAATGACTGCTCTTACCTGAAACGAAGTCTTGCTGGTAGGAAGACTCAGAGCTTGGGATTTAACTCCATTTCTGAAGTGAAACACACAGCAGTGTTCTCATCCATTGATCACACTCTGCGTTAGAATAAGAAGCATGCTCTTGCTTTCTAGAGTCTCTAATACAGCAGGAAATATGAGTTTGCTGAGAACAAAAGAACGGTGTTTCCTACACATACGGCCAATATCTAGTCGAACTCTGCTTCTGAAACTGATACAAAGCACTGGTCCTCTAACATCCAATGCTTGTCTGTTAAGATGAGAAACGTGTGAGCTCCGTGAAAGATGTAGTTCGTTAGAGCTGAAAAGTGACTGCCCTTAACTGAAACGAAGTCTTGCTTGTAGGAAGACATAGAGCCTGGATTTAACTACTTTTCTGAAGGGAAACACACAGCATAGTTTTCAACCATGGATCACACTCTGCTTTAGAGCGAGAAGCACACTCTTGCTTTCTAGAGTCTCTAAGGCAGCAGGAAATCTGAGTGTGCCCAGAACAAAAGAACGTTGTTTCCTACACATATGGACCATATCTAGTCCAAATCTGCTTCTGAAACTGATACAAAGCACTGACGCTCTAACTTCCAATGCTTGTCAGTTAAGATGAGAAACGTGTGAGCTCAGTGAACGATGTAGTTCCTTTGAGCAGAAAAGTGACTGCCCTTACTTGAAACGAAGTCTTGCTTGTAGGAAGACTCAGAGCCTGGGATTTAACTCCATTTCTGAAGGCAAACACACAGCATAGTTCTCATCCATGGATCACACTCTGCTTTAGAAAGAAGCACGCTCTTGTTTTCTAGAGTCTCTAAGACAGCAGGAAACGTGAGTGTGCTGAGAACAAAAGAACGGGGTTTCCTACACATACGGACCATATCTAGTCCAACCCTGCTTCTGAAAGTGATACAAAGCACTGGTCATCTAACATCCAATGCTTGTCAGTTAAGATGAGAAAGGTGTGAGCTTCGTGAACGATGTAGTTCGTTTGAGCAGAAAACTGACTGCCCTTACCTGAAACGAAGTCTTGCTTGTAGGAAGACTCAGAGCCTGGAATTTAACTCCATTTCTGAAGTGAAACACACAGCAGTGTTCTCATCCATTGATCACACTCTGCGTTAGAACAAGAAGCATGCTCTTGCTTTCTAGAGTCTCTAAGACAGCAGGAAATCTGAGTGTGCCCAGAACAAAAGAACGGTTTTTCCTACACATAAGGACTATATGTAATCCAAATCTTCTTCTGAAACTGATAGAATGCACTGGTCCTCTAACATCCAATGCTTGTCAGTTAAGATGAGAAACGTGTGAGCTCCGTGAAAGATGTAGTTCGTTAGAGATGAAAAGTGACTGCCCTTACCTGAAACGAAGTCTTCCTTTTAGGAAGACTGAGAGCCTGTGATTTAACTCCATTTCTGATGTGAAACACACAGCAGTGTTCTCATCCATGGAGCACACTCTGCTTTAGAGCGAGAAACACACTCTTGCTTTCTAGAGTCTCTAAGACAGCAGGAAATCTGAGTGTGCCCAGAACAAAACAACGGTGTTTCCTACACATATGGACCATATCTAGTCCAAATCTGCTTCTGAAACTGATACAAAGCACTGACCCTCTAACTTCCAATGCTGGTCAGTTAAGATGAGAAACATGTGAGCTCAGAGAACGATGTAGTTCGTTTGAGCAGAAAAGTGACTGCACTTACCTGAAACGAAGTCTTGCTTGTAGGAAGACTCAGAGCCTGGGATTTAACTGCATTTCTGAAGGCAAACCCACAGCATAGTTCTCATCCATGGATCACACTCTGCTTTAGAAAGAAGCACGCTCTTGCTTTCTAGAGTCTCTAAGACATCAGGAAACGTGAGTGTGCTGAGAACAAAAGAACGGTGTTTCCTACACATACGGATCATATCTAATCCAACTCTTCTTCTGGAACTGATACAAAGCACTGGTCCTCTAACATCCAATGCTTGTCAGTTAAGATGAGAATCGTGTGAGCTTCATGAACGATGTAGTTCGTTTGAGCAGAAAAGTGACTGCCCTTACCTGAAACGAAGTCTTGCTTGTAGGAAGACTCAGAGCCTGGGATTTAACTCCATTTCTGATGTGAAACACACAGCAGTGTTCTCATCCATGGATCACACTCAGCTTTAGAGCGAGAAGCACGCTCTTGCTTTCTAAAGTCTCTAAGACAGCAGGAAACGTGAGTGTGCTGAGAACAAAAGAACGGTGTTTCCTGCACATAGGGACCATATCTAGTCCAACTCTGCTTCTGAAACAAATACAAAGCACTGGTCCTCTAACATCCAATGCTTGTCAGTTAAGATGAGAAACGTGTGAGCTTCGTGAATGATGTAGTTCCTTTGAGCAGAAAAGTGACTGCCCTTACCTGAAACGAAGTCTTGCTTGTAGGAAGACATAGAGCCTGGATTTAACTACTTTTCTGAAGGGAAACACACAGCATAGTTTTCAACCATGGATCACACTCTGCTTTAGAGCGAGAAGCACACTCTTGCTTTCTAGAGTCTCTAAGGCAGCAGGAAATCTGAGTGTGCCCAGAACAAAAGAACGTTGTTTCCTACACATATGGACCATATCTAGTCCAAATCTGCTTCTGAAACTGATACAAAGCACTGACGCTCTAACTTCCAATGCTTGTCAGTTAAGATGAGAAACGTGTGAGCTCAGTGAACGATGTAGTTCCTTTGAGCAGAAAAGTGACTGCCCTTACTTGAAACGAAGTCTTGCTTGTAGGAAGACTCAGAGCCTGGGATTTAACTCCATTTCTGAAGGCAAACACACAGCATAGTTCTCATCCATGGATCACACTCTGCTTTAGAAAGAAGCACGCTCTTGTTTTCTAGAGTCTCTAAGACAGCAGGAAACGTGAGTGTGCTGAGAACAAAAGAACGGGGTTTCCTACACATACGGACCATATCTAGTCCAACCCTGCTTCTGAAAGTGATACAAAGCACTGGTCATCTAACATCCAATGCTTGTCAGTTAAGATGAGAAAGGTGTGAGCTTCGTGAACGATGTAGTTCGTTTGAGCAGAAAACTGACTGCCCTTACCTGAAACGAAGTCTTGCTTGTAGGAAAACTCAGAGCCTGGAATTTAACTCCATTTCTGAAGTGAAACACACAGCAGTGTTCTCATCCATTGATCACACTCTGCGTTAGAACAAGAAGCATGCTCTTGCTTTCTAGAGTCTCTAAGACAGCAGGAAATCTGAGTGTGCCCAGAACAAAAGAACGGTGTTTCCTACACATGAGGACTATATGTAATCCAAATCTTCTTCTGAAACTGATAGAATGCACTGGTCCTCTAACATCCAATGCTTGTCAGTTAAGATGAGAAACGTGTGAGCTCCGTGAAAGATGTAGTTCGTTTGAGCTGAAAAGAGACTGCCCTTACCTGAAACGAAGTCTTCCTTTTAGGAAGACTGAGAGCCTGGGATTTAACTCCATTTCTGATGTGAAACACACAGCAGTGTTCTCATCCATGGAGCACACTCTGCTTTAGAGCGAGAAACACACTCTTGCTTTCTAGAGTCTCTAAAGACAGCAGGAAATCTGAGTGTGCCCAGAACAAAACAATGGTGTTTCCTACACATATGGACCATATCTAGTCCAAATCTGCTTCTGAAACTGATACAAAGCACTGACCCTCTAACATCCAATGCTTGTCAGTTAAGATGAGAAACGTGTGAGCTCAGTGAACGATGTAGTTCCTTTGAGCAGAAAAGTGACTGCCCTTACCTGAAACGAAGTCTTGCTTGTAGGAAGACTCAGAGCCTGGGATTTAACTCCATTTCTGAAGGCAAACACACAGCATAGTTCTCATCCATGGATCACACTCTGCTTTAGAAAGAAGCACGCTCTTGTTTTCCAGAGTCTCTAAGACAGCAGGAAACGTGAGTGTGCTGAGAACAAAAGAACGGGGTTTCCTACACATACGGACCATATCTAGTCCAACCCTGCTTCTGAAAGTGATACAAAGCACTGGTCATCTAACATCCAATGCTTGTCAGTTAAGATGAGAAAGGTGTGAGCTTCGTGAACGATGTAGTTCGATTGAGCAGAAAACTGACTGCCCTTACCTGAAACGAAGTCTTGCTTGTAGGAAGACTCAGAGCCAGGGATTTAACTCCATTTCTGAAGTGAAACACACAGCAGTGTTCTCATCCATTGATCACACTCTGCGTTAGAACAAGAAGCATGCTCTTGATTTCTAGAGTCTCTAAGACAGCAGGAAATCTGAGTGTTCCCAGAACAAAAGAACGGTGTTTCCTACACATAAGGACTATATGTAATCCAAATCTTCTTCTGAAACTGATAGAATGCACTGGTCCTCTAACATCCAATGCTTGTCAGTTAAGATGAGAAACGTGTGAGCTCCGTGAAAGATGTAGTTCGTTTGAGCTGAAAAGTGACTGCCCTTACCTGAAACGAAGTCTTGCTTGTAGGAAGACATAGAGGCTGGGATTTAACTACTTCTCTGAAGGGAAACACACAGCATAGTTTTCATCCATGGATCACACTCTGCTTTAGAGCAAGAAACACACTCTTGCTTTCTAGACTCTCTAAGATTACAGGAAATCTGAGTGTGCCCAGAACCCAAGAACAATGTTTCCTACACATATGGACCATATCTAGTCCAACTCGGCTTCTGAAACAGATACAAAGCACTGGTCCTCTAACATCCAATGCTTGTCAGTTAAGATGAGAGACGTGTGAGTTTCGTGAACGATGTAGTTCCTTTGAGCAGAAAAGTGACAGCCCTTAACTGAAACGAAGTCTTGCTTGTAGGGAGACATAGAGCATGGGATTTAACTCCATTTCTGAAGAGAAACACACAGCATAGTCTCATCCATGTATCACACTCTGTTTTAGAGCGAGAAGCACGCTCTTGCTTTCTAGAGTCTCTAAGACAGCAGGAAACGTGAGTGTGCCCAGAACAAAAGAACGGTGTTTCCTACACATATGGACCATATGTAGTCCAAATCTGCTTCTGAAACTGATACAAAGCACTGACCCTCTAACATCCAATGCTTGTCAGTTAAGATGAGAAACGTGTGACCTTCGTGAACGATGTAGGTCCTTTGAGCAGAAAAATGACTGCTCTTACCTGAAACGAAGTCTTGCTGGTAGGAAGACTCAGAGCTTGGGATTTAACTCCATTTCTGAAGTGAAACACACAGCAGTGTTCTCATCCATTGATCACACTCTGCGTTAGAATAAGAAGCATGCTCTTGCTTTCTAGAGTCTCTAATACAGCAGGAAATATGAGTTTGCTGAGAACAAAAGAACGGTGTTTCCTACACATACGGACCATATCTAGTCGAACTCTGCTTCTAAAACTGATACAAAGCACTGGTCCTCTAACATCCAATGCTTGTCTGTTAAGATGAGAAACGTGTGAGCTCCGTGAAAGATGTAGTTCGTTAGAGCTGAAAAGTGACTGCCCTTAACTGAAACGAAGTCTTGCTTGTAGGAAGACATAGAGCCTGGATTTAACTACTTTTCTGAAGGGAAACACACAGCATAGTTTTCAACCATGGATCACACTCTGCTTTAGAGCGAGAAGCACACTCTTGCTTTCTAGAGTCTCTAAGGCAGCAGGAAATCTGAGTGTGCCCAGAACAAAAGAACGTTGTTTCCTACACATATGGACCATATCTAGTCCAAATCTGCTTCTGAAACTGATACAAAGCACTGACGCTCTAACTTCCAATGCTTGTCAGTTAAGATGAGAAACGTGTGAGCTCAGTGAACGATGTAGTTCCTTTGAGCAGAAAAGTGACTGCCCTTACTTGAAACGAAGTCTTGCTTGTAGGAAGACTCAGAGCCTGGGATTTAACTCCATTTCTGAAGGCAAACACACAGCATAGTTCTCATCCATGGATCACACTCTGCTTTAGAAAGAAGCACGCTCTTGTTTTCTAGAGTCTCTAAGACAGCAGGAAACGTGAGTGTGCTGAGAACAAAAGAACGGGGTTTCCTACACATACGGACCATATCTAGTCCAACCCTGCTTCTGAAAGTGATACAAAGCACTGGTCATCTAACATCCAATGCTTGTCAGTTAAGATGAGAAAGGTGTGAGCTTCGTGAACGATGTAGTTCGTTTGAGCAGAAAACTGACTGCCCTTACCTGAAACGAAGTCTTGCTTGTAGGAAGACTCAGAGCCTGGAATTTAACTCCATTTCTGAAGTGAAACACACAGCAGTGTTCTCATCCATTGATCACACTCTGCGTTAGAACAAGAAGCATGCTCTTGCTTTCTAGAGTCTCTAAGACAGCAGGAAATCTGAGTGTGCCCAGAACAAAAGAACGGTGTTTCCTACACATAAGGACTATATGTAATCCAAATCTTCTTCTGAAACTGATAGAATGCACTGGTCCTCTAACATCCAATGCTTGTCAGTTAAGATGAGAAACGTGTGAGCTCCGTGAAAGATGTAGTTCGTTTGAGCTGAAAAGAGACTGCCCTTACCTGAAACGAAGTCTTCCTTTTAGGAAGACTGAGAGCCTGGGATTTAACTCCATTTCTGATGTGAAACACACAGCAGTGTTCTCATCCATGGAGCACACTCTGCTTTAGAGCGAGAAACACACTCTTGCTTTCTAGAGTCTCTAAAGACAGCAGGAAATCTGAGTGTGCCCAGAACAAAACAATGGTGTTTCCTACACATATGGACCATATCTAGTCCAAATCTGCTTCTGAAACTGATACAAAGCACTGACCCTCTAACTTCCAATGCTTGTCAGTTAAGATGAGAAACGTGTGAGCTCAGTGAACGATGTAGTTCCTTTGAGCAGAAAAGTGACTGCCCTTACCTGAAACGAAGTCTTGCTTGTAGGAAGACTCAGAGCCTGGGATTTAACTCCATTTCTGAAGGCAAACACACAGCATAGTTCTCATCCATGGATCACACTCTGCTTTAGAAAGAAGCACGCTCTTGTTTTCCAGAGTCTCTAAGACAGCAGGAAACGTGAGTGTGCTGAGAACAAAAGAACGGGGTTTCCTACACATACAGACCATATCTAGTCCAACCCTGCTTCTGAAAGTGATACAAAGCACTGGTCATCTAACATCCAATGCTTGTCAGTTAAGATGAGAAAGGTGTGAGCTTCGTGAACGATGTAGTTCGTTTGAGCAGAAAACTGACTGCCCTTACCTGAAACGAAGTCTTGCTTGTAGGAAGACTCAGAGCCTGGAATTTAACTCCATTTCTGAAGTGAAACACACAGCAGTGTTCTCATCCATTGATCACACTCTGCGTTAGAACAAGAAGCATGCTCTTGCTTTCTAGAGTCTCTAAGACAGCAGGAAATCTGAGTGTGCCCAGAACAAAAGAACGGTGTTTCCTACACATAAGGACTATATGTAATCCAAATCTTCTTCTGAAACTGATAGAATGCACTGGTCCTCTAACATCCAATGCTTGTCAGTTAAGATGAGAAACGTGTGAGCTCCATGAAAGATGTAGTTCGTTTGAGCTGAAAAGAGACTGCCCTTACCTGAAACGAAGTCTTCCTTTTAGGAAGACTGAGAGCCTGGGATTTAACTCCATTTCTGATGTGAAACACACAGCAGTGTTCTCATCCATGGAGCACACTCTGCTTTAGAGCGAGAAACACACTCTTGCTTTCTAGAGTCTCTAAAGACAGCAGGAAATCTGAGTGTGCCCAGAACAAAACAATGGTGTTTCCTACACATATGGACCATATCTAGTCCAAATATGCTTCTGAAACTGATACAAAGCACTGACCCTCTAACTTCCAATGCTTCTCAGTTAAGATGAGAAACGTGTGAGCTCAGTGAACGTTGTAGTTCCTTTGAGCAGAAAAGTGACTGCCCTTACCTGAAACGAAGTCTTGCTTGTAGGAAGACTCAGAGCCTGGGATTTAACTCCATTTCTGAAGGCAAACACACAGCATAGTTCTCATCCATGGATCACACTCTGCTTTAGAAAGAAGCACGCTCTTGTTTTCCAGAGTCTCTAAGACAGCAGGAAACGTGAGTGTGCTGAGAACAAAAGAACGGGGTTTCCTACACATACGGACCATATCTAGTCCAACCCTGCTTCTGAAAGTGATACAAAGCACTGGTCATCTAACATCCAATGCTTGTCAGTTAAGATGAGAAAGGTGTGAGCTTCGTGAACGATGTAGTTCGTTTGAGCAGAAAACTGACTGCCCTTACCTGAAACGAAGTCTTGCTTGTAGGAAGACTCAGAGCCTGGAATTTAACTCCATTTCTGAAGTGAAACACACAGCAGTGTTCTCATCCATTGATCACACTCTGCGTTAGAACAAGAAGCATGCTCTTGCTTTCTAGAGTCTCTAAGACAGCAGGAAATCTGAGTGTGCCCAGAACAAAAGAACGGTGTTTCCTACACATAAGGACTATATGTAATCCAAATCTTCTTCTGAAACTGATAGAATGCACTGGTCCTCTAACATCCAATGCTTGTCAGTTAAGATGAGAAACGTGTGAGCTCCATGAAAGATGTAGTTCGTTTGAGCTGAAAAGAGACTGCCCTTACCTGAAACGAAGTCTTCCTTTTAGGAAGACTGAGAGCCTGGGATTTAACTCCATTTCTGATGTGAAACACACAGCAGTGTTCTCATCCATGGAGCACACTCTGCTTTAGAGCGAGAAACACACTCTTGCTTTCTAGAGTCTCTAAAGACAGCAGGAAATCTGAGTGTGCCCAGAACAAAACAATGGTGTTTCCTACACATATGGACCATATCTAGTCCAAATCTGCTTCTGAAACTGATACAAAGCACTGACCCTCTAACTTCCAATGCTTCTCAGTTAAGATGAGAAACGTGTGAGCTCAGTGAACGATGTAGTTCCTTTGAGCAGAAAAGTGACTGCCCTTACCTGAAACGAAGTCTTGCTTGTAGGAAGACTCAGAGCCTGGGATTTAACTCCATTTCTGAAGGCAAACACACAGCATAGTTCTCATCCATGGATCACACTCTGCTTTAGAAAGAAGCACGCTCTTGTTTTCCAGAGTCTCTAAGACAGCAGGAAACGTGAGTGTGCTGAGAACAAAAGAACGGGGTTTCCTACACATACGGACCATATCTAGTCCAACCCTGCTTCTGAAAGTGATACAAAGCACTGGTCATCTAACATCCAATGCTTGTCAGTTAAGATGAGAAAGGTGTGAGCTTCGTGAACGATGTAGTTCGATTGAGCAGAAAACTGACTGCCCTTACCTGAAACGAAGTCTTGCTTGTAGGAAGACTCAGAGCCAGGGATTTAACTCCATTTCTGAAGTGAAACACACAGCAGTGTTCTCATCCATTGATCACACTCTGTGTTAGAACAAGAAGCATGCTCTTGATTTCTAGAGTCTCTAAGACAGCAGGAAATCTGAGTGTTCCCAGAACAAAAGAACGGTGTTTCCTACACATAAGGACTATATGTAATCCAAATCTTCTTCTGAAACTGATAGAATGCACTGGTCCTCTAACATCCAATGCTTGTCAGTTAAGATGAGAAACGTGTGAGCTCCGTGAAAGATGTAGTTCGTTTGAGCTGAAAAGTGACTGCCCTTACCTGAAACGAAGTCTTGCTTGTAGGAAGACATAGAGGCTGGGATTTAACTACTACTCTGAAGGGAAACACACAGCATAGTTTTCATCCATGGATCACACTCTGCTTTAGAGCAAGAAACACACTCTTGCTTTCTAGACTCTCTAAGATTACAGGAAATCTGAGTGTGCCCAGAACCCAAGAACAGTGTTTCCTACACATATGGACCATATCTAGTCCAACTCGGCTTCTGAAACAGATACAAAGCACTGGTCCTCTAACATCCAATGCTTGTCAGTTAAGATGAGAAACGTGTGAGTTTCGTGAACGATGTAGTTCCTTTGAGCAGAAAAGTGACAGCCCTTAACTGAAACGAAGTCTTGCTTGTAGGGAGACATAGAGCATGGGATTTAACTCCATTTCTGAAGAGAAACACACAGCATAGTCTCATCCATGTATCACACTCTGTTTTAGAGCGAGAAGCACGCTCTTGCTTTCTAGAGTCTCTAAGACAGCAGGAAACGTGAGAGTGCCCAGAACAAAAGATCGGTGTTTCCTACACATATGGACCATATGTAGTCCAAATCTGCTTCTTAAACTGATACAAAGCACTGACCCTCTAACATCCAATGCTTGTCAGTTAAGATGAGAAACGTGTGAGCTTCGTGAACGATGTAGTTCGTTTGAGCACAAAATTGACTGCCCTTACCTGAAACGAAGTCTTGCTTGTAGGAAGACTCAGAGCCAGGGATTTAACTCCATTTCTGAAGGCAAACACATAGCATAGTTCTCATCCATGGATCACACTCTGATTTAGAGCGAGAAGCACGCTCTTGCTTTCTAGAGTCTCTAAGACAGCAGGAAACGTGAGTGTGCTGAGAAAAAAAGAACGGTGTTTCCTACACATACGGACCATATCTAGTCCAACTCTTCTTCTGAAACTGATACAAAGCATAGGTCCTCTAACATCCAATGCTTGTCCGGTAAGATGAGAAACGTGTGAACTCCGTAAAAGATGTAGTTCGTTTGAGCTGAAAAGTGACTGCCCTTACCTAAAACGAAGTCTTGCTTGTAGGAAGACTCAGAGCCTGGGATTTAACTCCATTTCTGATGTGAAACACACAGCAGTGTTCTCATCCATGGATCACACTCTGCTTTAGAGCGAGAAGCACACTCTTGCTTTCTAGAGTCTCTAAGACAGCAGGAAATCTGAGAGTGCCCAGAACAAAACAATGGTGTTTCCTACACATATGGACCATATCTCGTCCACATCTGCTTCTGAAACTGATACAAAGCACTGACCCTCTAACTTCCAATGCTTGTCAGTTAAGATGAGAAACGTGTGAGCTCAGTGAACGATGTAGTTCCTTTGAGCAGAAAAGTGACTGCCCTTACCTGAAACGAAGTCTTGCTTGTAGGAAGACTCAGAGCCTGGGATTTAACTCCATTTCTGAAGGCAAACACACAGCATAGTTCTCATCCATGGATCACACTCTGCTTTAGAAAGAAGCACGCTCTTGTTTTCCAGAGTCTCTAAGACAGCAGGAAACGTGAGTGTGCTGAGAACAAAAGAACGGGGTTTCCTACACATACGGACCATATCTAGTCCAACCCTGCTTCTGAAAGTGATACAAAGCACTGGTCATCTAACATCCAATGCTTGTCAGTTAAGATGAGAAAGGTGTGAGCTTCGTGAACGATGTAGTTCGTTTGAGCAGAAAACTGACTGCCCTTACCTGAAACGAAGTCTTGCTTGTAGGAAGACTCAGAGCCTGGAATTTAACTCCATTTCTGAAGTGAAACACACAGCAGTGTTCTCATCCATTGATCACACTCTGCGTTAGAACAAGAAGCATGCTCTTGCTTTCTAGAGTCTCTAAGACAGCAGGAAATCTGAGTGTGCCCAGAACAAAAGAACGGTGTTTCCTACACATAAGGACTATATGTAATCCAAATCTTCTTCTGAAACTGATAGAATGCACTGGTCCTCTAACATCCAATGCTTGTCAGTGAAGATGAGAAACGTGTGAGCTCCATGAAAGATGTAGTTCGTTTGAGCTGAAAAGAGACTGCCCTTACCTGAAACGAAGTCTTCCTTTTAGGAAGACTGAGAGCCTGGGATTTAACTCCATTTCTGATGTGAAACACACAGCAGTGTTCTCATCCATGGAGCACACTCTGCTTTAGAGCGAGAAACACACTCTTGCTTTCTAGAGTCTCTAAAGACAGCAGGAAATCTGAGTGTGCCCAGAACAAAACAATGGTGTTTCCTACACTTATGGACCATATCTAGTCCAAATCTGCTTCTGAAACTGATACAAAGCACTGACCCTCTAACTTCCAATGCTTCTCAGTTAAGATGAGAAACGTGTGAGCTCAGTGAACGATGTAGTTCCTTTGAGCAGAAAAGTGACTGCCCTTACCTGAAACGAAGTCTTGCTTGTAGGAAGACTCAGAGCCTGGGATTTAACTCCATTTCTGAAGGCAAACACACAGCATAGTTCTCATCCATGGATCACACTCTGCTTTAGAAAGAAGCACGCTCTTGTTTTCCAGAGTCTCTAAGACAGCAGGAAACGTGAGTGTGCTGAGAACAAAAGAACGGGGTTTCCTACACATACGGACCATATCTAGTCCAACCCTGCTTCTGAAAGTGATACAAAGCACTGGTCATCTAACATCCAATGCTTGTCAGTTAAGATGAGAAAGGTGTGAGCTTCGTGAACGATGTAGTTCGATTGAGCAGAAAACTGACTGCCCTTACCTGAAACGAAGTCTTGCTTGTAGGAAGACTCAGAGCCAGGGATTTAACTCCATTTCTGAAGTGAAACACACAGCAGTGTTCTCATCCATTGATCACACTCTGCGTTAGAACAAGAAGCATGCTCTTGATTTCTAGAGTCTCTAAGACAGCAGGAAATCTGAGTGTTCCCAGAACAAAAGAACGGTGTTTCCTACACATAAGGACTATATGTAATCCAAATCTTCTTCTGAAACTGATACAAAGCATAGGTCCTCTAACATCCAATGCTTGTCCGGTAAGATGAGAAACGTGTGAACTCCGTAAAAGATGTAGTTCGTTTGAGCTGAAAAGTGACTGCCCTTACCTAAAACGAAGTCTTGCTTGTAGGAAGACTCAGAGCCTGGGATTTAACTCCATTTCTGATGTGAAACACACAGCAGTGTTCTCATCCATGGATCACACTCTGCTTTAGAGCGAGAAGCACACTCTTGCTTTCTAGAGTCTCTAAGACAGCAGGAAATCTGAGAGTGCCCAGAACAAAACAATGGTGTTTCCTACACATATGGACCATATCTCGTCCACATCTGCTTCTGAAACTGATACAAAGCACTGACCCTCTAACTTCCAATGCTTGTCAGTTAAGATGAGAAACGTGTGAGCTCAGTGAACGATGTAGTTCCTTTGAGCAGAAAAGTGACTGCCCTTACCTGAAACGAAGTCTTGCTTGTAGGAAGACTCAGAGCCTGGGATTTAACTCCATTTCTGAAGGCAAACACACAGCATAGTTCTCATCCATGGATCACACTCTGCTTTAGAAAGAAGCACGCTCTTGTTTTCCAGAGTCTCTAAGACAGCAGGAAACGTGAGTGTGCTGAGAACAAAAGAACGGGGTTTCCTACACATACGGACCATATCTAGTCCAACCCTGCTTCTGAAAGTGATACAAAGCACTGGTCATCTAACATCCAATGCTTGTCAGTTAAGATGAGAAAGGTGTGAGCTTCGTGAACGATGTAGTTCGTTTGAGCAGAAAACTGACTGCCCTTACCTGAAACGAAGTCTTGCTTGTAGGAAGACTCAGAGCCTGGAATTTAACTCCATTTCTGAAGTGAAACACACAGCAGTGTTCTCATCCATTGATCACACTCTGCGTTAGAACAAGAAGCATGCTCTTGCTTTCTAGAGTCTCTAAGACAGCAGGAAATCTGAGTGTGCCCAGAACAAAAGAACGGTGTTTCCTACACATAAGGACTATATGTAATCCAAATCTTCTTCTGAAACTGATAGAATGCACTGGTCCTCTAACATCCAATGCTTGTCAGTGAAGATGAGAAACGTGTGAGCTCCATGAAAGATGTAGTTCGTTTGAGCTGAAAAGAGACTGCCCTTACCTGAAACGAAGTCTTCCTTTTAGGAAGACTGAGAGCCTGGGATTTAACTCCATTTCTGATGTGAAACACACAGCAGTGTTCTCATCCATGGAGCACACTCTGCTTTAGAGCGAGAAACACACTCTTGCTTTCTAGAGTCTCTAAAGACAGCAGGAAATCTGAGTGTGCCCAGAACAAAACAATGGTGTTTCCTACACTTATGGACCATATCTAGTCCAAATCTGCTTCTGAAACTGATACAAAGCACTGACCCTCTAACTTCCAATGCTTCTCAGTTAAGATGAGAAACGTGTGAGCTCAGTGAACGATGTAGTTCCTTTGAGCAGAAAAGTGACTGCCCTTACCTGAAACGAAGTCTTGCTTGTAGGAAGACTCAGAGCCTGGGATTTAACTCCATTTCTGAAGGCAAACACACAGCATAGTTCTCATCCATGGATCACACTCTGCTTTAGAAAGAAGCACGCTCTTGTTTTCCAGAGTCTCTAAGACAGCAGGAAACGTGAGTGTGCTGAGAACAAAAGAACGGGGTTTCCTACACATACGGACCATATCTAGTCCAACCCTGCTTCTGAAAGTGATACAAAGCACTGGTCATCTAACATCCAATGCTTGTCAGTTAAGATGAGAAAGGTGTGAGCTTCGTGAACGATGTAGTTCGATTGAGCAGAAAACTGACTGCCCTTACCTGAAACGAAGTCTTGCTTGTAGGAAGACTCAGAGCCAGGGATTTAACTCCATTTCTGAAGTGAAACACACAGCAGTGTTCTCATCCATTGATCACACTCTGCGTTAGAACAAGAAGCATGCTCTTGATTTCTAGAGTCTCTAAGACAGCAGGAAATCTGAGTGTTCCCAGAACAAAAGAACGGTGTTTCCTACACATAAGGACTATATGTAATCCAAATCTTCTTCTGAAACTGATAGAATGCACTGGTCCTCTAACATCCAATGCTTGTCAGTTAAGATGAGAAACGTGTGAGCTCCGTGAAAGATGTAGTTCGTTTGAGCTGAAAAGTGACTGCCCTTACCTGAAACGAAGTCTTGCTTGTAGGAAGACATAGAGGCTGGGATTTAACTACTTCTCTGAAGGGAAACACACAGCATAGTTTTCATCCATGGATCACACTCTGCTTTAGAGCAAGAAACACACTCTTGCTTTCTAGACTCTCTAAGATTACAGGAAATCTGAGTGTGCCCAGAACCCAAGAACAGTGTTTCCTACACATATGGACCATATCTAGTCCAACTCGGCTTCTGAAACAGATACAAAGCACTGGTCCTCTAACATCCAATGCTTGTCAGTTAAGATGAGAAACGTGTGAGTTTCGTGAACGATGTAGTTCCTTTGAGCAGAAAAGTGACAGCCCTTAACTGAAACGAAGTCTTGCTTGTAGGGAGACATAGAGCATGGGATTTAACTCCATTTCTGAAGAGAAACACACAGCATAGTCTCATCCATGTATCACACTCTGTTTTAGAGCGAGAAGCACGCTCTTGCTTTCTAGAGTCTCTAAGACAGCAGGAAACGTGAGAGTGCCCAGAACAAAAGATCGGTGTTTCCTACACATATGGACCATATGTAGTCCAAATCTGCTTCTTAAACTGATACAAAGCACTGACCCTCTAACATCCAATGCTTGTCAGTTAAGATGAGAAACGTGTGAGCTTCGTGAACGATGTAGTTCGTTTGAGCACAAAATTGACTGCCCTTACCTGAAACGAAGTCTTGCTTGTAGGAAGACTCAGAGCCAGGGATTTAACTCCATTTCTGAAGGCAAACACATAGCATAGTTCTCATCCATGGATCACACTCTGATTTAGAGCGAGAAGCACGCTCTTGCTTTCTAGAGTCTCTAAGACAGCAGGAAACGTGAGTGTGCTGAGAAAAAAAGAACGGTGTTTCCTACACATACGGACCATATCTAGTCCAACTCTTCTTCTGAAACTGATACAAAGCATAGGTCCTCTAACATCCAATGCTTGTCCGGTAAGATGAGAAACGTGTGAACTCCGTAAAAGATGTAGTTCGTTTGAGCTGAAAAGTGACTGCC
Organism: Onychomys leucogaster; assembly: GCA_949786385.1. Taxonomy (NCBI): domain Eukaryota; kingdom Metazoa; phylum Chordata; class Mammalia; order Rodentia; family Cricetidae; genus Onychomys; species Onychomys leucogaster. The sequence goes on from CATKUP010000354.1 coordinate 83,626, forward strand.
CTTACCTAAAACGAAGTCTTGCTTGTAGGAAGACTCAGAGCCTGGGATTTAACTCCATTTCTGATGTGAAACACACAGCAGTGTTCTCATCCATGGATCACACTCTGCTTTAGAGCGAGAAGCACACTCTTGCTTTCTAGAGTCTCTAAGACAGCAGGAAATCTGAGAGTGCCCAGAACAAAACAATGGTGTTTCCTACACATATGGACCATATCTCGTCCACATCTGCTTCTGAAACTGATACAAAGCACTGACCCTCTAACTTCCAATGCTTGTCAGTTAAGATGAGAAACGTGTGAGCTCAGTGAACGATGTAGTTCCTTTGAGCAGAAAAGTGACTGCCCTTACCTGAAACGAAGTCTTGCTTGTAGGAAGACTCAGAGCCTGGGATTTAACTCCATTTCTGAAGGCAAACACACAGCATAGTTCTCATCCATGGATCACACTCTGCTTTAGAAAGAAGCACGCTCTTGTTTTCCAGAGTCTCTAAGACAGCAGGAAACGTGAGTGTGCTGAGAACAAAAGAACGGGGTTTCCTACACATACGGACCATATCTAGTCCAACCCTGCTTCTGAAAGTGATACAAAGCACTGGTCATCTAACATCCAATGCTTGTCAGTTAAGATGAGAAAGGTGTGAGCTTCGTGAACGATGTAGTTCGTTTGAGCAGAAAACTGACTGCCCTTACCTGAAACGAAGTCTTGCTTGTAGGAAGACTCAGAGCCTGGAATTTAACTCCATTTCTGAAGTGAAACACACAGCAGTGTTCTCATCCATTGATCACACTCTGCGTTAGAACAAGAAGCATGCTCTTGCTTTCTAGAGTCTCTAAGACAGCAGGAAATCTGAGTGTGCCCAGAACAAAAGAACGGTGTTTCCTACACATAAGGACTATATGTAATCCAAATCTTCTTCTGAAACTGATAGAATGCACTGGTCCTCTAACATCCAATGCTTGTCAGTGAAGATGAGAAACGTGTGAGCTCCATGAAAGATGTAGTTCGTTTGAGCTGAAAAGAGACTGCCCTTACCTGAAACGAAGTCTTCCTTTTAGGAAGACTGAGAGCCTGGGATTTAACTCCATTTCTGATGTGAAACACACAGCAGTGTTCTCATCCATGGAGCACACTCTGCTTTAGAGCGAGAAACACACTCTTGCTTTCTAGAGTCTCTAAAGACAGCAGGAAATCTGAGTGTGCCCAGAACAAAACAATGGTGTTTCCTACACTTATGGACCATATCTAGTCCAAATCTGCTTCTGAAACTGATACAAAGCACTGACCCTCTAACTTCCAATGCTTCTCAGTTAAGATGAGAAACGTGTGAGCTCAGTGAACGATGTAGTTCCTTTGAGCAGAAAAGTGACTGCCCTTACCTGAAACGAAGTCTTGCTTGTAGGAAGACTCAGAGCCTGGGATTTAACTCCATTTCTGAAGGCAAACACACAGCATAGTTCTCATCCATGGATCACACTCTGCTTTAGAAAGAAGCACGCTCTTGTTTTCCAGAGTCTCTAAGACAGCAGGAAACGTGAGTGTGCTGAGAACAAAAGAACGGGGTTTCCTACACATACGGACCATATCTAGTCCAACCCTGCTTCTGAAAGTGATACAAAGCACTGGTCATCTAACATCCAATGCTTGTCAGTTAAGATGAGAAAGGTGTGAGCTTCGTGAACGATGTAGTTCGATTGAGCAGAAAACTGACTGCCCTTACCTGAAACGAAGTCTTGCTTGTAGGAAGACTCAGAGCCAGGGATTTAACTCCATTTCTGAAGTGAAACACACAGCAGTGTTCTCATCCATTGATCACACTCTGCGTTAGAACAAGAAGCATGCTCTTGATTTCTAGAGTCTCTAAGACAGCAGGAAATCTGAGTGTTCCCAGAACAAAAGAACGGTGTTTCCTACACATAAGGACTATATGTAATCCAAATCTTCTTCTGAAACTGATAGAATGCACTGGTCCTCTAACATCCAATGCTTGTCAGTTAAGATGAGAAACGTGTGAGCTCCGTGAAAGATGTAGTTCGTTTGAGCTGAAAAGTGACTGCCCTTACCTGAAACGAAGTCTTGCTTGTAGGAAGACATAGAGGCTGGGATTTAACTACTTCTCTGAAGGGAAACACACAGCATAGTTTTCATCCATGGATCACACTCTGCTTTAGAGCAAGAAACACACTCTTGCTTTCTAGACTCTCTAAGATTACAGGAAATCTGAGTGTGCCCAGAACCCAAGAACAATGTTTCCTACACATATGGACCATATCTAGTCCAACTCGGCTTCTGAAACAGATACAAAGCACTGGTCCTCTAACATCCAATGCTTGTCAGTTAAGATGAGAGACGTGTGAGTTTCGTGAACGATGTAGTTCCTTTGAGCAGAAAAGTGACAGCCCTTAACTGAAACGAAGTCTTGCTTGTAGGGAGACATAGAGCATGGGATTTAACTCCATTTCTGAAGAGAAACACACAGCATAGTCTCATCCATGTATCACACTCTGTTTTAGAGCGAAGAGCACGCTCTTGCTTTCTAGAGTCTCTAAGACAGCAGGAAACGTGAGTGTGCCCAGAACAAAAGAACGGTGTTTCCTACACATATGGACCATATGTAGTCCAAATCTGCTTCTGAAACTGATACAAAGCACTGACCCTCTAACATCCAATGCTTGTCAGTTAAGATGAGAAACGTGTAACCTTCGTGAACGATGTAGGTCCTTTGAGCAGAAAAATGACTGCTCTTACCTGAAACGAAGTCTTGCTGGTAGGAAGACTCAGAGCTTGGGATTTAACTCCATTTCTGAAGTGAAACACACAGCAGTGTTCTCATCCATTGATCACACTCTGCGTTAGAATAAGAAGCATGCTCTTGCTTTCTAGAGTCTCTAATACAGCAGGAAATATGAGTTTGCTGAGAACAAAAGAACGGTGTTTCCTACACATACGGACCATATCTAGTCGAACTCTGCTTCTAAAACTGATACAAAGCACTGGTCCTCTAACATCCAATGCTTGTCTGTTAAGATGAGAAACGTGTGAGCTCCGTGAAAGATGTAGTTCGTTAGAGCTGAAAAGTGACTGCCCTTAACTGAAACGAAGTCTTGCTTGTAGGAAGACATAGAGCCTGGATTTAACTACTTTTCTGAAGGGAAACACACAGCATAGTTTTCAACCATGGATCACACTCTGCTTTAGAGCGAGAAGCACACTCTTGCTTTCTAGAGTCTCTAAGGCAGCAGGAAATCTGAGTGTGCCCAGAACAAAAGAACGTTGTTTCCTACACATATGGACCATATCTAGTCCAAATCTGCTTCTGAAACTGATACAAAGCACTGACGCTCTAACTTCCAATGCTTGTCAGTTAAGATGAGAAACGTGTGAGCTCAGTGAACGATGTAGTTCCTTTGAGCAGAAAAGTGACTGCCCTTACTTGAAACGAAGTCTTGCTTGTAGGAAGACTCAGAGCCTGGGATTTAACTCCATTTCTGAAGGCAAACACACAGCATAGTTCTCATCCATGGATCACACTCTGCTTTAGAAAGAAGCACGCTCTTGTTTTCTAGAGTCTCTAAGACAGCAGGAAACGTGAGTGTGCTGAGAACAAACGAACGGGGTTTCCTACACATACGGACCATATCTAGTCCAACCCTGCTTCTGAAAGTGATACAAAGCACTGGTCATCTAACATCCAATGCTTGTCAGTTAAGATGAGAAAGGTGTGAGCTTCGTGAACGATGTAGTTCGTTTGAGCAGAAAACTGACTGCCCTTACCTGAAACGAAGTCTTGCTTGTAGGAAGACTCAGAGCCTGGAATTTAACTCCATTTCTGAAGTGAAACACACAGCAGTGTTCTCATCCATTGATCACACTCTGCGTTAGAACAAGAAGCATGCTCTTGCTTTCTAGAGTCTCTAAGACAGCAGGAAATCTGAGTGTGCCCAGAACAAAAGAACGGTGTTTCCTACACATAAGGACTATATGTAATCCAAATCTTCTTCTGAAACTGATAGAATGCACTGGTCCTCTAACATCCAATGCTTGTCAGTTAAGATGAGAAACGTGTGAGCTCCGTGAAAGATGTAGTTCGTTTGAGCTGAAAAGAGACTGCCCTTACCTGAAACGAAGTCTTCCTTTTAGGAAGACTGAGAGCCTGGGATTTAACTCCATTTCTGATGTGAAACACACAGCAGTGTTCTCATCCATGGAGCACACTCTGCTTTAGAGCGAGAAACACACTCTTGCTTTCTAGAGTCTCTAAAGACAGCAGGAAATCTGAGTGTGCCCAGAACAAAACAATGGTGTTTCCTACACATATGGACCATATCTAGTCCAAATCTGCTTCTGAAACTGATACAAAGCACTGACCCTCTAACTTCCAATGCTTGTCAGTTAAGATGAGAAACGTGTGAGCTCAGTGAACGATGTAGTTCCTTTGAGCAGAAAAGTGACTGCCCTTACCTGAAACGAAGTCTTGCTTGTAGGAAGACTCAGAGCCTGGGATTTAACTCCATTTCTGAAGGCAAACACACAGCATAGTTCTCATCCATGGATCACACTCTGCTTTAGAAAGAAGCACGCTCTTGTTTTCCAGAGTCTCTAAGACAGCAGGAAACGTGAGTGTGCTGAGAACAAAAGAACGGGGTTTCCTACACATACAGACCATATCTAGTCCAACCCTGCTTCTGAAAGTGATACAAAGCACTGGTCATCTAACATCCAATGCTTGTCAGTTAAGATGAGAAAGGTGTGAGCTTCGTGAACGATGTAGTTCGTTTGAGCAGAAAACTGACTGCCCTTACCTGAAACGAAGTCTTGCTTGTAGGAAGACTCAGAGCCTGGAATTTAACTCCATTTCTGAAGTGAAACACACAGCAGTGTTCTCATCCATTGATCACACTCTGCGTTAGAACAAGAAGCATGCTCTTGCTTTCTAGAGTCTCTAAGACAGCAGGAAATCTGAGTGTGCCCAGAACAAAAGAACGGTGTTTCCTACACATAAGGACTATATGTAATCCAAATCTTCTTCTGAAACTGATAGAATGCACTGGTCCTCTAACATCCAATGCTTGTCAGTTAAGATGAGAAACGTGTGAGCTCCATGAAAGATGTAGTTCGTTTGAGCTGAAAAGAGACTGCCCTTACCTGAAACGAAGTCTTCCTTTTAGGAAGACTGAGAGCCTGGGATTTAACTCCATTTCTGATGTGAAACACACAGCAGTGTTCTCATCCATGGAGCACACTCTGCTTTAGAGCGAGAAACACACTCTTGCTTTCTAGAGTCTCTAAAGACAGCAGGAAATCTGAGTGTGCCCAGAACAAAACAATGGTGTTTCCTACACATATGGACCATATCTAGTCCAAATATGCTTCTGAAACTGATACAAAGCACTGACCCTCTAACTTCCAATGCTTCTCAGTTAAGATGAGAAACGTGTGAGCTCAGTGAACGTTGTAGTTCCTTTGAGCAGAAAAGTGACTGCCCTTACCTGAAACGAAGTCTTGCTTGTAGGAAGACTCAGAGCCTGGGATTTAACTCCATTTCTGAAGGCAAACACACAGCATAGTTCTCATCCATGGATCACACTCTGCTTTAGAAAGAAGCACGCTCTTGTTTTCCAGAGTCTCTAAGACAGCAGGAAACGTGAGTGTGCTGAGAACAAAAGAACGGGGTATCCTACACATACGGACCATATCTAGTCCAACCCTGCTTCTGAAAGTGATACAAAGCACTGGTCATCTAACATCCAATACTTGTCAGTTAAGATGAGAAAGGTGTGAGCTTCGTGAACGATGTAGTTCGTTTGAGCAGAAAACTGACTGCCCTTACCTGAAACGAAGTCTTGCTTGTAGGAAGACTCAGAGCCTGGAATTTAACTCCATTTCTGAAGTGAAACACACAGCAGTGTTCTCATCCATTGATCACACTCTGCGTTAGAACAAGAAGCATGCTCTTGCTTTCTAGAGTCTCTAAGACAGCAGGAAATCTGAGTGTGCCCAGAACAAAAGAACGGTGTTTCCTACACATAAGGACTATATGTAATCCAAATCTTCTTCTGAAACTGATAGAATGCACTGGTCCTCTAACATCCAATGCTTGTCAGTTAAGATGAGAAACGTGTGAGCTCCATGAAAGATGTAGTTCGTTTGAGCTGAAAAGAGACTGCCCTTACCTGAAACGAAGTCTTCCTTTTAGGAAGACTGAGAGCCTGGGATTTAACTCCATTTCTGATGTGAAACACACAGCAGTGTTCTCATCCATGGAGCACACTCTGCTTTAGAGCGAGAAACACACTCTTGCTTTCTAGAGTCTCTAAAGACAGCAGGAAATCTGAGTGTGCCCAGAACAAAACAATGGTGTTTCCTACACATATGGACCATATCTAGTCCAAATCTGCTTCTGAAACTGATACAAAGCACTGACCCTCTAACTTCCAATGCTTCTCAGTTAAGATGAGAAACGTGTGAGCTCAGTGAACGATGTAGTTCCTTTGAGCAGAAAAGTGACTGCCCTTACCTGAAACGAAGTCTTGCTTGTAGGAAGACTCAGAGCCTGGGATTTAACTCCATTTCTGAAGGCAAACACACAGCATAGTTCTCATCCATGGATCACACTCTGCTTTAGAAAGAAGCACGCTCTTGTTTTCCAGAGTCTCTAAGACAGCAGGAAACGTGAGTGTGCTGAGAACAAAAGAACGGGGTTTCCTACACATACGGACCATATCTAGTCCAACCCTGCTTCTGAAAGTGATACAAAGCACTGGTCATCTAACATCCAATGCTTGTCAGTTAAGATGAGAAAGGTGTGAGCTTCGTGAACGATGTAGTTCGATTGAGCAGAAAACTGACTGCCCTTACCTGAAACGAAGTCTTGCTTGTAGGAAGACTCAGAGCCAGGGATTTAACTCCATTTCTGAAGTGAAACACACAGCAGTGTTCTCATCCATTGATCACACTCTGTGTTAGAACAAGAAGCATGCTCTTGATTTCTAGAGTCTCTAAGACAGCAGGAAATCTGAGTGTTCCCAGAACAAAAGAACGGTGTTTCCTACACATAAGGACTATATGTAATCCAAATCTTCTTCTGAAACTGATAGAATGCACAGGTCCTCTAACATCCAATGCTTGTCAGTTAAGATGAGAAACGTGTGAGCTCCGTGAAAGATGTAGTTCGTTTGAGCTGAAAAGTGACTGCCCTTACCTGAAACGAAGTCTTGCTTGTAGGAAGACATAGAGGCTGGGATTTAACTACTTCTCTGAAGGGAAACACACAGCATAGTTTTCATCCATGGATCACACTCTGCTTTAGAGCAAGAAACACACTCTTGCTTTCTAGACTCTCTAAGATTACAGGAAATCTGAGTGTGCCCAGAACCCAAGAACAGTGTTTCCTACACATATGGACCATATCTAGTCCAACTCGGCTTCTGAAACAGATACAAAGCACTGGTCCTCTAACATCCAATGCTTGTCAGTTAAGATGAGAAACGTGTGAGTTTCATGAACGATGTAGTTCCTTTGAGCAGAAAAGTGACAGCCCTTAACTGAAACGAAGTCTTGCTTGTAGGGAGACATAGAGCATGGGATTTAACTCCATTTCTGAAGAGAAACACACAGCATAGTCTCATCCATGTATCACACTCTGTTTTAGAGCGAGAAGCACGCTCTTGCTTTCTAGAGTCTCTAAGACAGCAGGAAACGTGAGAGTGCCCAGAACAAAAGATCGGTGTTTCCTACACATATGGACCATATGTAGTCCAAATCTGCTTCTGAAACTGATACAAAGCACTGACCCTCTAACATCCAATGCTTGTCAGTTAAGATGAGAAACGTGTGAGCTTCGTGAACGATGTAGTTCATTTGAGCACAAAATTGACTGCCCTTACCTGAAACGAAGTCTTGCTTGTAGGAAGACTCAGAGCCAGGGATTTAACTCCATTTCTGAAGGCAAACACATAGCATAGTTCTCATCCATGGATCACACTCTGATTTAGAGCGAGAAGCACGCTCTTGCTTTCTAGAGTCTCTAAGACAGCAGGAAACGTGAGTGTGCTGAGAAAAAAAGAACGGTGTTTCCTACACATACGGACCATATCTAGTCCAACTCTTCTTCTGAAACTGATACAAAGCATAGGTCCTCTAACATCCAATGCTTGTCCGGTAAGATGAGAAACGTGTGAACTCCGTAAAAGATGTAGTTCGTTTGAGCTGAAAAGTGACTGCCCTTACCTGAAACGAAGTCTTGCTTGTAGGAAGACTCAGAGCCTGGGATTTAACTCCATTTCTGAAGGCAAACACACAGCATAGTTCTCATCCATGGATCACACTCTGCTTTAGAAAGAAGCACGCTCTTGTTTTCCAGAGTCTCTAAGACAGCAGGAAACGTGAGTGTGCTGAGAACAAAAGAACGGGGTTTCCTACACATACGGACCATATCTAGTCCAACCCTGCTTCTGAAAGTGATACAAAGCACTGGTCATCTAACATCCAATGCTTGTCAGTTAAGATGAGAAAGGTGTGAGCTTCGTGAACGATGTAGTTCGTTTGAGCAGAAAACTGACTGCCCTTACCTGAAACGAAGTCTTGCTTGTAGGAAGACTCAGAGCCTGGAATTTAACTCCATTTCTGAAGTGAAACACACAGCAGTGTTCTCATCCATTGATCACACTCTGCGTTAGAACAAGAAGCATGCTCTTGCTTTCTAGAGTCTCTAAGACAGCAGGAAATCTGAGTGTGCCCAGAACAAAAGAACGGTGTTTCCTACACATAAGGACTATATGTAATCCAAATCTTCTTCTGAAACTGATAGAATGCACTGGTCCTCTAACATCCAATGCTTGTCAGTTAAGATGAGAAACGTGTGAGCTCCATGAAAGATGTAGTTCGTTTGAGCTGAAAAGAGACTGCCCTTACCTGAAACGAAGTCTTCCTCTTAGGAAGACTGAGAGCCTGGGATTTAACTCCATTTCTGATGTGAAACACACAGCAGTGTTCTCATCCATGGAGCACACTCTGCTTTAGAGCGAGAAACACACTCTTGCTTTCTAGAGTCTCTAAAGACAGCAGGAAATCTGAGTGTGCCCAGAACAAAACAATGGTGTTTCCTACACATATGGACCATATCTAGTCCAAATCTGCTTCTGAAACTGATACAAAGCACTGACCCTCTAACTTCCAATGCTTCTCAGTTAAGATGAGAAACGTGTGAGCTCAGTGAACGATGTAGTTCCTTTGAGCAGAAAAGTGACTGCCCTTACCTGAAACGAAGTCTTGCTTGTAGGAAGACTCAGAGCCTGGGATTTAACTCCATTTCTGAAGGCAAACACACAGCATAGTTCTCATCCATGGATCACACTCTGCTTTAGAAAGAAGCACGCTCTTGTTTTCCAGAGTCTCTAAGACAGCAGGAAACGTGAGTGTGCTGAGAACAAAAGAACGGGGTTTCCTACACATACGGACCATATCTAGTCCAACCCTGCTTCTGAAAGTGATACAAAGCACTGGTCATCTAACATCCAATGCTTGTCAGTTAAGATGAGAAAGGTGTGAGCTTCGTGAACGATGTAGTTCGATTGAGCAGAAAACTGACTGCCCTTACCTGAAACGAAGTCTTGCTTGTAGGAAGACTCAGAGCCAGGGATTTAACTCCATTTCTGAAGTGAAACACACAGCAGTGTTCTCATCCATTGATCACACTCTGCGTTAGAACAAGAAGCATGCTCTTGATTTCTAGAGTCTCTAAGACAGCAGGAAATCTGAGTGTTCCCAGAACAAAAGAACGGTGTTTCCTACACATAAGGACTATATGTAATCCAAATCTTCTTCTGAAACTGATAGAATGCACTGGTCCTCTAACATCCAATGCTTGTCAGTTAAGATGAGAAACGTGTGAGCTCCGTGAAAGATGTAGTTCGTTTGAGCTGAAAAGTGACTGCCCTTACCTGAAACGAAGTCTTGCTTGTAGTAAGACATAGAGGCTGGGATTTAACTACTTCTCTGAAGGGAAACACACAGCATAGTTTTCATCCATGGATCACACTCTGCTTTAGAGCAAGAAACACACTCTTGCTTTCTAGACTCTCTAAGATTACAGGAAATCTGAGTGTGCCCAGAACCCAAGAACAGTGTTTCCTACACATATGGACCATATCTAGTCCAACTCGGCTTCTGAAACAGATACAAAGCACTGGTCCTCTAACATCCAATGCTTGTCAGTTAAGATGAGAAACGTGTGAGTTTCGTGAACGATGTAGTTCCTTTGAGCAGAAAAGTGACAGCCCTTAACTGAAACGAAGTCTTGCTTGTAGGGAGACATAGAGCATGGGATTTAACTCCATTTCTGAAGAGAAACACACAGCATAGTCTCATCCATGTATCACACTCTGTTTTAGAGCGAGAAGCACGCTCTTGCTTTCTAGAGTCTCTAAGACAGCAGGAAACGTGAGAGTGCCCAGAACAAAAGATCGGTGTTTCCTACACATATGGACCATATGTAGTCCAAATCTGCTTCTGAAACTGATACAAAGCACTGACCCTCTAACATCCAATGCTTGTCAGTTAAGATGAGAAACGTGTGAGCTTCGTGAACGATGTAGTTCGTTTGAGCACAAAATTGACTGCCCTTACCTGAAACGAAGTCTTGCTTGTAGGAAGACTCAGAGCCAGGGATTTAACTCCATTTCTGAAGGCAAACACATAGCATAGTTCTCATCCATGGATCACACTCTGATTTAGAGCGAGAAGCACGCTCTTGCTTTCTAGAGTCTCTAAGACAGCAGGAAACGTGAGTGTGCTGAGAAAAAAAGAACGGTGTTTCCTACACATACGGACCATATCTAGTCCAACTCTTCTTCTGAAACTGATACAAAGCATAGGTCCTCTAACATCCAATGCTTGTCCGGTAAGATGAGAAACGTGTGAACTCCGTGAAAGATGTAGTTCGTTTGAGCTGAAAAGTGACTGCCCTTACCTAAAACGAAGTCTTGCTTGTAGGAAGACTCAGAGCCTGGGATTTAACTCCATTTCTGATGTGAAACACACAGCAGTGTTCTCATCCATGGATCACACTCTGCTTTAGAGCGAGAAGCACACTCTTGCTTTCTAGAGTCTCTAAGACAGCAGGAAATCTGAGAGTGCCCAGAACAAAACAATGGTGTTTCCTACACATATGGACCATATCTAGTCCACTTCTGCTTCTGAAACTGATACAAAGCACTGACCCTCTAACTTCCATATCTAGTCCAACTCTGCTTCTGAAACAGATACAAAGCACTGGTCCTCTAACATCCAATGCTTGTCAGTTAAGATGAGAAACGTGTGAGCTCCGTGAAATATGTAGTTCGTTTGAGCTGAAAAGTGACTGCCCTTACCTGAAACGAAGTCTTGCTTGTAGGAAGACATAGAGGCTGGGATTTAACTACTTTTCTGAAGGGAAACACACAGCATAATTTTCATCCATGGATCACACTCTGCTTTAGAGCAAGAAACACACTCTTGCCTTCTAGAGTCTCTAAGACTACAGGAAATCTGAGTGTGCCCAGAACAAAAGAACACTGTTTCCTACACATATGGACCATATCTAGTCCAACTCTGCTTCTGAAACAGATACAAAGCACTGGTCCTCTAACATCCAATGCTTGTCAGTTAAGATGAGAAACGTGTGAGCTTCGTGAACGATGTAGTTCCTTTGAGCAGGAAAGTGACTGCCCTTACCTGAAACGAAGTCTTGCTTGTAGGGAGACATAGAGCATGGGATTTAACTCCATTTCTGAAGAGAAACACACAGCATAGTCTCATCCATGTATCACACTCTGTTGTAGAGCGAGAAGCACGCTCTTCCTTTCTAGAGTCTCTAAGACAGCAGGAAACGTGAGTGTGCCCAGAACAAAAGATCGGTGTTTCCTACACATATGGACCATATCTAGTCCAAATCTGCTTCTGAAACTGATACAAAGCACTGAACCTCTAACTTCCAATGCTTGTCAGTTAAGATGAGAAACGTGTGAGCTCAGTGAACGATGTAGTTCCTTTGAGCAGAAAAGTGACTGCCCTTACTTGAAACGAAGTCTTGCTTGTAGGAAGACTCAGAGCCTGGGATTTAACTCCATTTCTGAAGGCAAACACACAGCATAGTTCTCATCCATGGATCCCACTCTGCTTTAGAAAGAAGCACGCTCTTGTTTTCTAGAGTCTCTAAGACAGCATGAAACGTGAGTGTGCTGAGAACAAAAGAACGGGGTTTCCTACACATACGGACCATATCTAGTCCAACCCTGCTTCTGAAAGTGATACAAAGCACTGGTCATCTAACATCCAATGCTTGTCAGTTAAGATGAGAAAGGTGTGAGCTTCGTGAACGATGTAGTTCGTTTGAGCAGAAAACTGACTGCCCTTACCTGAAACGAAGTCTTGCTTGTAGGAAGACTCAGAGCCTGGGATTTAACTCCATTTCTGAAGTGAAACACACAGCAGTGTTCTCATCGATTGATCACACTCTGCGTTAGAACAAGAAGCATGCTCTTGCTTTCTAGAGTCTCTAAGACAGCAGGAAATCTGAGTGTGCCCAGAACAAAAGAACGGTGTTTCCTACACATAAGGACTATATGTAACCCAAATCTTCTTCTGAAACTGATAGAATGCACAGGTCCTCTAACATCCAATGCTTGTCAGTTAAAATGAGAAACGTGTGAGCTCCGTGAAAGATGTAGTTCCTTTGAGCTGAAAAGAGACTGCCCTTACCTGAAATGAAGTCTTCCTTTTAGGAAGACTGAGAGCCTGGGATTTAACTCCATTTCTGATGTGAAACACACAGCAGTGTTCTCATCCATGGAGCACACTCTGCTTTAGAGCGAGAAACACACTCTTGCTTTCTAGAGTCTCTAAAGACAGCAGGAAATCTGAGTGTGCCCAGAACAAAACAATGGTGTTTCCTACACATATGGACCATATCTAGTCCAAATCTGCTTCTGAAACAGATACAAAGCACTGACCCTCTAACTTCCAATGCTTGTCAGTTAAGATGAGAAACGTGTGAGCTCAGTGAACGATGTAGTTCGTTTGAGCAGAAAAGTGACTGCCCTTACCTGAAACGAAGTCTTGCTTGTAGGAAGACTCAGAGCCTGGGATTTAACTCCATTTCTGAACACAAACACACAGCATAGTTCTCATCCATGGATCACACTCTGCTTTAGAAAGAAGCACGATCTTGTTTTCTAGAGTCTCTAAGACAGCAGGAAACGTGAGTGTGCTGAGAACAAAAGAACGGGGTTTCCTACACATACGGACCATATCTAGTCCAACCCTGCTTCTGAAAGTGATACAAAGCACTGGTCATCTAACATCCAATGCTTGTCAGTTAAGATGAGAAAGGTGTGAGCTTCGTGAACGATGTAGTTCGATTGAGCAGAAAACTGACTGCCCTTACCTGAAACGAAGTCTTGCTTGTAGGAAGACTCAGAGCCTGGGATTTAACTCCATTTCTGAAGTGAAACACACAGCAGTGTTCTCATTAATTGATCACACTCTGCGTTGGAACAAGAAGCATGCTCTTGATTTCTAGAGTCTCTAAGACAGCAGGAAATCTGAGTGTGCCCAGAACAAAAGAACGGTGTTTCCTACACATAAGGACTATATGTAATCCAAATCTTCTTCTGAAACTATTAGAATGCACTGGTCCTCTAACATCCAATGCTTGTAAGTTAAGATGAGAAACGTGTGAGCTCCGTGAAAGATGTAGTTCGTTTGAGCAGAAAAGTGACTGCCCTTACCTGAAACGAAGCCTTGCTTGTAGGAAGACTCAGAGCCTTGGATTTAACTCCATTTCTGAAGTGAAACACACAACTGTGTTCTCATCCATTGATCACACTCTGCTTTAGAACAAGAAGCACGATCTTGCTTTCTAGAGTCTCTAAGACAGCAGGAAACATGAGTTTGCTGAGAACAAAAGAACGGTGTTTCCTACACATACGGACCATATCTAGTCCAACTCTGCTTCTGAAACTGATACAAAGCACTGGTCCTCTAACATCCAATGCTTGTCAGTTAAGATGAGAAACGTGTGAGCTTCGTGAACGATGTAGTTCGTTTGAGCAGAAAAGTGACTCCCCTTACCTGAATTGAAGTCTTGCTTGTAGGAAGACTCACAGCATGGGATTTAACTCCATTTCTGAAGTAAAACACACAGCAGTGTAATCATCCATTGATCACACTGTGCTTTAGAGCGAGAAGAATGCTCTTGCTTTCTAAAGTCTCTAAGACAGCAGGTAACGTGAGTGTGCTGAGAACAAAAGAACGGTGTTTCCTACACATAGGGACCATATCTAGTCCAACTCTTCCTCTGAAACTGAAACAAAGCACTGGTCCACTAACATCCAATGCTTCTCAATTAAGATGAGAAACGTGTGAATTTCGTGAACGATGTAGTTCGTTTGAGCTGAAAAGTGACTGCCCTTACCTGAAACGAAGTCTTGCTTGTGGGAAGACATAGAGCATGGGATTTACCTACTTTTCTGAAGGGATACACACAGCATAGTTTTCATCCATGGATCACACTCAGCTTTAGAGCGAGAAGCACTCTCTTGCTTTCTAGAGTCTCTAAGACAGCAGGAAATCTGAGTGTGCCCAGAACAAAAGAACGGTGTTTCCTACACATATGGACCATATGTAGTCCAAATCTGCTTCTGAAACTGATACAAAGCACTGACCCTCTAACTTCCAATGCTTGTCATTTAAGATGTGAAACGTCTGAGCTCAGTGAACGATGTAGTTCGTTTGAGAAGAAAAGTGACTGCCCTTACCTGAAACGAAGTCTTGCTTGTAGGAAGACTCAGAGCCTGGCATTTAACTCCATTTCTGAAGGCAAACACATAGCATAGTTCTCATCCATGGTTCACACTCTGCTTTAGAGCGAGAAGCACGCTGTTGCTTTCTAGAGTCTCTAAGACAGCAGGAAACGTGAGTGAGCTGAGAAAAAAAGAACGGTGTTTCCTACACATACGGACCATATCTAGTCCAACTCTTCTTCTGAAACTGATACAAAGCACAGGTCCTCTAACATCCAAAGTTTGTCAGTTAAGATGAGAAACGTTTGAGCTCTGTGAAAGATGTTGTTCGTTTGAGCTGAAAAGTGACTGCCCTTTCCTGAAACGAAGTCTTCCTTTTAGGAAGACTGAGAGCCTGGGATTTAACTCCATTTCTGATGTGAAACACACAGCAGTGTTCTCATCCATGGAACACACTCTGCTTTAGAGTGAGAAACACACTCTTGCTTTCTAGAGTCTCTAAGACAGCAGGAAATCTGAGTGTGCCCAGAACAAAACAACGGTGTTTCCTACACATATGGACCATATCTAGTCCAAATCTGCTTCTGAAACTGATACAAAGCACTGACCCTCTAACTTCCAATGCTGGTCAGTTAAGATGAGAAACGTGTGAGCTCAGTGAACGATGTAGTTCGTTTGAGCAGAAAAGTGACTGCCCTTACCTGAAAGGAAGTCTTGCTTGTAGGAAGACTCAGAGCCTGGGATTTAACTGCATTTCTGAAGGCAAACACACAGCGTAGTTCTCATCCATGGATCACACTCTGCTTTAGAAAGAAGCATGCTCTTGCTTTCTAGAGTCTCTACGACATCAGGAAACGTGAGTGTGCTGAGAACAAAAGAACGGTGTTTCCTACACATACGGACCATATCTAATCCAACTCTTCTTCTGGAACTGATACAAAGCACTGGTCCGCTAACATCCAATGCTTGTCAGTTAAGATGAGAATCATGTGAGCTTCATGAACGATGTACTTCGTTTGAGCAGAAAAGTGACTGCCCTTACCTGAAACGAAGTCTTGCTTGTAGGAAGACTCAGAGCCTGGGATTTAACTCCATTTCTGATGTGAAACACACAGCAGTGTTCTCATCCATGGATCACACTCAGCTTTAGAGCGAGAAGCACGCTCTTGCTTTCTAAAGTCTCTAAGACAGCAGGAAACGTGAGTGTGCTGAGAACAAAAGAACGGTGTTTCCTACACATAGGGACCATATCTAGTCCAACTCTGCTTCTGAAACAGATACAAAGCACTGGTCCTCTAACATCCAATGCTTGTCAGTTAAGATGAGAAACGTGTGAGCTTCGTGAACGATGTAGTTCCTTTGAGCAGAAAAGTGACTGCCCTTACCTGAAAAGAAGTCTTGCTTGTAGGGAGACACAGAGCATGGGATTTAACTCCATTTCTGAAGTGAAACACACAGCATAGTCTCATCCATGGATCACACTCTGTTTTAAAGCGAGAAGCACGCTCTTGCTTTCTGGAGTCTCTAAGACCGCAAGAAACGTGAGTGTGCTGAGAACAAAAGAACGGGGTTTCCTACACATACGGACCATATCTAGTCCAACCCTGCTTCTGAAAGTGATACAAAGCACTGGTCATCTAACATCCAATGCTTGTCAGTTAAGATGAGAAAGGTGTGAGATTCGTGAACGATGTAGTTCGTTTGAGCAGAAAAGTGACTGCCCTTACCTGAAACGAAGTCTTCCTTTTAGGAAGATTGAGAGCCTGGGATTTAACTCCATTTCTGATGTGAAACACACAGCAGTGTTCTCATCCATGGAGCACACTCTGCTTTAGAGCGAGAAACACACTCTTGCTTTCTAGAGTCTCTAAAGACAGCAGGAAATCTGAGTGTGCCCAGAACAAAACAATGGTGTTTCCTACACATATGGACCATATCTAGTCCAAATCTGCTTCTGAAACTGATACAAAGCACTGACCCTCTAACTTCCAATGCTGGTCAGTTAAGATGAGAAACGTGTGAGCTCAGTGAACGATGCAGTTCGTTTGAGCGGAAAAGTGACTGCCCTTACCTGAAACGAAGTCTTGCTTGTAGGAAGACTCAGAGCCTGGGATTTAACTCCATTTCTGAAGTGAAACACACAGCATAGTTCTCATCCATGGATCACACTCTGCTTTAGAAAGAAGCACGCTCTTGCTTTCTAGAGTCTCTAAGACAGCAGGAAACGTGAGTGTGCTGAGAACAAAAGAACGGTGTTTCCTACACATACGGACCATATCTAATCCAACTCTTCTTCTGAAACTGATACAAAGCACTGGTCCTCTAACATCCAATGCTTGTCAGTTAAGATGAGAAACGTGTGAGCTTCATGAACGATGTAGTTCGTTTGAGCAGAAAAGTGACTGCCCTTACCTGAAACGAAGTCTTGCTTGTAGGAAGACTCAGAGCCTGGGATTTAACTCCATTTCTGAAGTGAAACACACAGCATAGTTCTCATCCATGGATCACACTCTGCTTTAGAAAGAAGCACGCTCTTGCTTTCTAGAGTCTCTAAGACAGCAGGAAACGTGAGTGTGCTGAGAACAAAAGAACGGTGTTTCCTACACATACGGACCATATCTAATCCAACTCTTCTTCTGAAACTGATACAAAGCACTGGTCCTCTAACATCCAATGCTTGTCAGTTAAGATGAGAAACGTGTGAGCTTCATGAACGATGTAGTTCGTTTGAGCAGAAAAGTGACTGCCCTTACCTGAAACGAAGTCTTGCTTGTAGGAAGACTCAGAGCCTGGGATTTAACTCCATTTCTGATGTGAAACACACAGCAGTGTTCTCATCCATGGATCACACTCAGCTTTAGAGCGAGAAGCACGCTCTTGCTTTCTAAAGTCTCTAAGACAGCAGGAAACGTGAGTGTGCTGAGAAAAAAAGAACGGTGTTTCCTACACATAGGGACCATATCTAGTCCAACTCTGCTTCTGAAACAGATACAAAGCACTGTTCCTCTAACATCCAATGCTTGTCAGTTAAGATGAGAAACTTGTGAGCTTCGTGAACGATGTAGTTCCTTTGAGCAGAAAAGTGACTGCCCTTACCTGAAACGAAGTCTTGCTTGTAGGGAGACACAGAGCATGGGATTTAACTCCATTTCTGAAGGGAAACACACAGCATAGTCTCATCCATGGATCACACTCTGTTTTAAAGCGAGAAGCATGCTCTTGCTTTCTAGAGTCTCTAAGACAGCAGGAAACGTGAGTGTGCCCAGAACAAAACAACGGTGTTTCCTACACATATGGACCATATGTAGTCCAAATCTGCTTCTGAAACTGATACAAAGCACTGACCCTCTAACATCCAATGCTTGTCAGTTAAGATGAGAAACGTGTGAGCTTCGTGTACGATGTAGGACTTTGAGCAGAAAACTGACTGCTCTTACCTGAAACGAAGTCTTGCTGGTAGGAAGACTCAGAGCCTGGGATTTAACTCCATTTCTGAAGTGAAACACACAGCAGTGTTCTCATCGATTGATCACACTCTGCGTTAGAACAAGAAGCATGCTCTTGCTTTCTAGAGTCTCTAAGACAGCAGGAAATCTGAGTGTGCCCAGAACAAAAGAACGGTGTTTCCTACACATAAGGACTATATGTAACCCAAATCTTCTTCTGAAACTGATAGAATGCACAGGTCCTCTAACATCCAATGCTTGTCAGTTAAAATGAGAAACGTGTGAGCTCCGTGAAAGATGTAGTTCCTTTGAGCTGAAAAGAGACTGCCCTTACCTGAAATGAAGTCTTCCTTTTAGGAAGACTGAGAGCCTGGGATTTAACTCCATTTCTGATGTGAAACACACAGCAGTGTTCTCATCCATGGAGCACACTCTGCTTTAGAGCGAGAAACACACTCTTGCTTTCTAGAGTCTCTAAAGACAGCAGGAAATCTGAGTGTGCCCAGAACAAAACAATGGTGTTTCCTACACATATGGACCATATCTAGTCCAAATCTGCTTCTGAAACTGATACAAAGCACTGACCCTCTAACTTCCAATGCTTGTCAGTTAAGATGAGAAACGTGTGAGCTCAGTGAACGATGTAGTTCGTTTGAGCAGAAAAGTGACTGCCCTTACCTGAAACGAAGTCTTGCTTGTAGGAAGACTCAGAGCCTGGGATTTAACTCCATTTCTGAAGACAAACACACAGCATAGTTCTCATCCATGGATCACACTCTGCTTTAGAAAGAAGCACGATCTTGTTTTCTAGAGTCTCTAAGACAGGAGGAAACGTGAGTGTGCTGAGAACAAAAGAACGGGGTTTCCTACACATACGGACCATATCTAGTCCAACCCTGCTTCTGAAAGTGATACAAAGCACTGGTCATCTAACATCCAATGCTTGTCAGTTAAGATGAGAAAGGTGTGAGCTTCGTGAACGATGTAGTTCGATTGAGCAGAAAACTGACTGCCCTTACCTGAAACGAAGTCTTGCTTGTAGGAAGACTCAGAGCCTGGGATTTAACTCCATTTCTGAAGTGAAACACACAGCAGTGTTCTCATTAATTGATCACACTCTGCGTTGGAACAAGAAGCATGCTCTTGATTTCTAGAGTCTCTAAGACAGCAGGAAATCTGAGTGTGCCCAGAACAAAAGAACGGTGTTTCCTACACATAAGGACTATATGTAATCCAAATCTTCTTCTGAAACTGATAGAATGCACTGGTCCTCTAACATCCAATGCTTGTCAGTTAAGATGAGAAACGTGTGAGCTCCGTGAAAGATGTAGTTCGTTTGAGCAGAAAAGTGACTGCCCTTACCTGAAACGAAGTCTTGCTTGTAGGAAGACTCAGAGCCTTGGATTTAACTCCATTTCTGAAGTGAAACACACAACTGTGTTCTCATCCATTGATCACACTCTGCTTTAGAACAAGAAGCACGATCTTGCTTTCTAGAGTCTCTAAGACAGCAGGAAACATGAGTTTGCTGAGAACAAAAGAACGGTGTTTCCTACACATACGGACCATATCTAGTCCAACTCTGCTTCTGAAACTGATACAAAGCACTGGTCCTCTAACATCCAATGCTTGTCAGTTAAGATGAGAAACGTGTGAGCTTCGTGAACGATGTAGTTCGTTTGAGCAGAAAAGTGACTCCCCTTACCTGAATTGAAGTCTTGCTTGTAGGAAGACTCACAGCATGGGATTTAACTCCATTTCTGAAGTAAAACACACAGCAGTGTAATCATCCATTGATCACACTGTGCTTTAGAGCGAGAAGAATGCTCTTGCTTTCTAAAGTCTCTAAGACAGCAGGTAACGTGAGTGTGCTGAGAACAAAAGAACGGTGTTTCCTACACATAGGGACCATATCTAGTCCAACTCTTCCTCTGAAACTGAAACAAAGCACTGGTCCACTAACATCCAATGCTTCTCAATTAAGATGAGAAACGTGTGAATTTCGTGAACGATGTAGTTCGTTTGAGCTGAAAAGTGACTGCCCTTACCTGAAACGAAGTCTTGCTTGTGGGAAGACATAGAGCATGGGATTTACCTACTTTTCTGAAGGGATACACACAGCATAGTTTTCATCCATGGATCACACTCAGCTTTAGAGCGAGAAGCACTCTCTTGCTTTCTAGAGTCTCTAAGACAGCAGGAAATCTGAGTGTGCCCAGAACAAAAGAACGGTGTTTCCTACACATATGGACCATATGTAGTCCAAATCTGCTTCTGAAACTGATACAAAGCACTGACCCTCTAACTTCCAATGCTTGTCATTTAAGATGTGAAACGTCTGAGCTCAGTGAACGATGTAGTTCGTTTGAGAAGAAAAGTGACTGCCCTTACCTGAAACGAAGTCTTGCTTGTAGGAAGACTCAGAGCCTGGCATTTAACTCCATTTCTGAAGGCAAACACATAGCATAGTTCTCATCCATGGTTCACACTCTGCTTTAGAGCGAGAAGCACGCTCTTGCTTTCTACATTCTCTAAGACAGAAGGAAACATGAGTGTGCTGAGGACAAAAGAACGGTGTTTCCTACACATACGGACCATATCTATTCCAACTCTTCTTCTGAAACTGACACAAAGCACTGGTCCTGTAACATCCAATGCTTGTCAGTTAAGATGAGAAACGTGTGAGCTCCGTGAAAGATGTAGTTCGTTTGAGCTGAAAAGTGACTGCCCTTACCTGAAACGAAGTCTTGCTTGTAGGAAGACATAGAGCCTGGGATTTAACTCCATTTCTGATGTGAAACACACAGCAGTGTTCTCATCCATGGAGCACACTCTGCTTTAGAGCGAGAAACACACTCTTGCTTTCTAGAGTCTCTAAGACAGCAGGAAATCTGAGTGTGCCCCGAACAAAACAACGGTGTTTCCTACACATATGGACCATATCTAGTCCAAATCTGCTTCTGAAACTGATACAAAGCACTGACCCTCTAACTTCCAATGCTGGTCAGTTAAGATGAGAAACGTGTGAGCTCAGTGAACGATGTAGTTCGTTTGAGCAGAAAAGTGACTGCCCTTACCTGAAACGAAGTCTTGCTTGTAGGAAGACTCAGAGCCTGGGATTTAACTGCATTTCTGAAGGCAAACACACAGCATAGTTCTCATCCATGGATCACACTCTGCTTTAGAAAGAAGCATGCTCTTGCTTTCTAGAGTCTCTAAGACATCAGGAAACGTGAGTGTGCTGAGAACAAAAGAACGGTGTTTCCTACACATACGGACCATATCTAATCCAACTCTTCTTCTGGAACTGATACAAAGCACTGACCCTCTAACTTCCAATGCTTGTCAGTTAAGATGAGAATCGTGTGAGCTTCATGAACGATGTAGTTCTTTTGAGCAGAAAAGTGTCTGCCATTACCTGAAATGAAGTCTTGCTTGTAGGAAGACTCGGAGCCTGGGATTTAACTCCATTTCTGATGTGAAACACACAGCAGTGTTCTCATCCATGGATCACACTCTGCGTTAGAATAAGAAGCATGCTCTTGCTTTCTAGAGTCTCTAAGTCAGCAGGAAACATGAGTTTGCTGAGAACAAAAGAACGGTGTTTCCTACACATATGGACCATATCTAGTCCAACTCTGCTTCTGAAACTGATACAAAGCACTGACCCTCTAACTTCCAATGCTTGTCAGTTAAAATGAGAAACGTGTGAGCTCAGTGAACGATGTAGTTCCTTTGAGCAGAAAAGTGACTGCCCTTACCTGAATCGAAGTCTTGCTTGTAGGAAGACTCACAGCCTGGGATTTAACTCCATTTCTGAAGGCAAACACATAGCATAGTTCTCATCCATGGATCACACTCTGATTTAGAGCGAGAAGCACGCTGTTGCTTTCTAGAGTCTCTAAGACAGCAGGAAACGTGAGTGAGCTGAGAAAAAAAGAACGGTGTTTCCTACACATACGGACCATATCTAGTCCAACTCTTCTTCTGAAACTGATACAAAGCACAGGTCCTCTAACATCCAAAGTTTGTCAGTTAAGATGAGAAACGTTTGAGCTCTGTGAAAGATGTTGTTCGTTTGAGCTGAAAAGTGACTGCCCTTTCCTGAAACGAAGTCTTCCTTTTAGGAAGACTGAGAGCCTGGGATTTAACTCCATTTCTGATGTGAAACACACAGCAGTGTTCTCATCCATGGAGCACACTCTGCTTTAGAGTGAGAAACACACTCTTGCTTTCTAGAGTCTCTAAGACAGCAGGAAATCTGAGTGTGCCCAGAACAAAACAACGGTGTTTCCTACACATATGGACCATATCTAGTCCAAATCTGCTTCTGAAACTGATACAAAGCACTGACCCTCTAACTTCCAATGCTGGTCAGTTAAGATGAGAAACGTGTGAGCTCAGTGAACGATGTAGTTCTTTTGAGCAGAAAAGTGACTGCCCTTACCTGAAAGGAAGTCTTGCTTGTAGGAAGACTCAGAGCCTGGGATTTAACTGCATTTCTGAAGGCAAACACACAGCATAGTTCTCATCCATGGATCACACTCTGCTTTAGAAAGAAGCATGCTCTTGCTTTCTAGAGTCTCTACGACATCAGGAAACGTGAGTGTGCTGAGAACAAAAGAACGGTGTTTCCTACACATACGGACCATATCTAATCCAACTCTTCTTCTGGAACTGATACAAAGCACTGGTCCGCTAACATCCAATGCTTGTCAGTTAAGATGAGAATCATGTGAGCTTCATGAACGATGTACTTCGTTTGAGCAGAAAAGTGACTGCCCTTACCTGAAACGAAGTCTTGCTTGTAGGAAGACTCAGAGCCTGGGATTTAACTCCATTTCTGATGTGAAACACACAGCAGTGTTCTCATCCATGGATCACACTCAGCTTTAGAGCGAGAAGCACGCTCTTGCTTTCTAAAGTCTCTAAGACAGCAGGAAACGTGAGTGTGCTGAGAACAAAAGAACGGTGTTTCCTACACATAGGGACCATATCTAGTCCAACTCTGCTTCTGAAACAGATACAAAGCACTGGTCCTCTAACATCCAATGCTTGTCAGTTAAGATGAGAAACGTGTGAGCTTCGTGAACGATGTAGTTCCTTTGAGCAGAAAAGTGACTGCCCTTACCTGAAAAGAAGTCTTGCTTGTAGGGAGACACAGAGCATGGGATTTAACTCCATTTCTGAAGTGAAACACACAGCATAGTCTCATCCATGGATCACACTCTGTTTTAAAGCGAGAAGCACGCTCTTGCTTTCTGGAGTCTCTAAGACAGCAAGAAACGTGAGTGTGCTGAGAACAAAAGAACGGGGTTTCCTACACATACGGACCATATCTAGTCCAACCCTGCTTCTGAAAGTGATACAAAGCACTGGTCATCTAACATCCAATGCTTGTCAGTTAAGATGAGAAAGGTGTGAGATTCGTGAACGATGTAGTTCGTTTGAGCAGAAAAGTGACTGCCCTTACCTGAAACGAAGTCTTCCTTTTAGGAAGATTGAGAGCCTGGGATTTAACTCCATTTCTGATGTGAAACACACAGCAGTGTTCTCATCCATGGAGCACACTCTGCTTTAGAGCGAGAAACACACTCTTGCTTTCTAGAGTCTCTAAAGACAGCAGGAAATCTGAGTGTGCCCAGAACAAAACAATGGTGTTTCCTACACATATGGACCATATCTAGTCCAAATCTGCTTCTGAAACTGATACAAAGCACTGACCCTCTAACTTCCAATGCTGGTCAGTTAAGATGAGAAACGTGTGAGCTCAGTGAACGATGCAGTTCGTTTGAGCGGAAAAGTGACTGCCCTTACCTGAAACGAAGTCTTGCTTGTAGGAAGACTCAGAGCCTGGGATTTAACTCCATTTCTGAAGTGAAACACACAGCATAGTTCTCATCCATGGATCACACTCTGCTTTAGAAAGAAGCACGCTCTTGCTTTCTAGAGTCTCTAAGACAGCAGGAAACGTGAGTGTGCTGAGAACAAAAGAACGGTGTTTCCTACACATACGGACCATATCTAATCCAACTCTTCTTCTGAAACTGATACAAAGCACTGGTCCTCTAACATCCAATGCTTGTCAGTTAAGATGAGAAACGTGTGAGCTTCATGAACGATGTAGTTCGTTTGAGCAGAAAAGTGACTGCCCTTACCTGAAACGAAGTCTTGCTTGTAGGAAGACTCAGAGCCTGGGATTTAACTCCATTTCTGATGTGAAACACACAGCAGTGTTCTCATCCATGGATCACACTCAGCTTTAGAGCGAGAAGCACGCTCTTGCTTTCTAAAGTCTCTAAGACAGCAGGAAACGTGAGTGTGCTGAGAAAAAAAGAACGGTGTTTCCTACACATAGGGACCATATCTAGTCCAACTCTGCTTCTGAAACAGATACAAAGCACTGTTCCTCTAACATCCAATGCTTGTCAGTTAAGATGAGAAACTTGTGAGCTTCGTGAACGATGTAGTTCCTTTGAGCAGAAAAGTGACTGCCCTTACCTGAAACGAAGTCTTGCTTGTAGGGAGACACAGAGCATGGGATTTAACTCCATTTCTGAAGGGAAACACACAGCATAGTCTCATCCATGGATCACACTCTGTTTTAAAGCGAGAAGCATGCTCTTGCTTTCTAGAGTCTCTAAGACAGCAGGAAACGTGAGTGTGCCCAGAACAAAACAACGGTGTTTCCTACACATATGGACCATATGTAGTCCAAATCTGCTTCTGAAACTGATACAAAGCACTGACCCTCTAACATCCAATGCTTGTCAGTTAAGATGAGAAACGTGTGAGCTTCGTGTACGATGTAGGACTTTGAGCAGAAAACTGACTGCTCTTACCTGAAACGAAGTCTTGCTGGTAGGAAGACTCAGAGCTTGGGATTTAACTGCATTTCTGAAGTGAAACACACAGCAGTGTTCTCATCCATTGATCACACTCTGCGTTAGAATAAGAAGCATGCTCTTGCTTTCTAGAGTCTCTAATACAGCAGGAAATATGAGTTTGCTGAGAACAAAAGAACGGTGTTTCCTACACATACGGACCATATCTAGTCGAACTCTGCTTCTGAAACTGATACAAAGCACTGGTCCTCTAACATCCAATGCTTGTCTGTTAAGATGAGAAACGTGTGAGCTCCATGAAAGATGTAGTTCCTTAGAGCTGAAAAGTGACTGCCCTTAACTGAAACGAAGTCTTGCTTGTGGGAAGACATAGAGCCTGGGATTTAACTACTTTTCTGAAGGGAAACACACAGCATAGTTTTCAACCATGGATCACACTCTGCTTTAGAGCGAGAAGCACACTCTTCCTTTCTAGAGTCTCTAAGACAGCAGGAAATCTGAGTGTGCACAGAACAAAAGAACGGTGTTTCCTACACATATGGACCATATCTAGTCCAAATCTGCTTCTGAAACTGATATAAAGCACTGACCCTCTAACTTCCAAAGCTTGTCAGTTAAGATGAGAAACGTGTGAGCTCAGTGAACGATGTAGTTCCTTTGAGCAGAAAAGTGACTGCCCTTACTTGAAACGAAGTCTTGCTTGTAGGAAGACTCAGAGCCTGGGATTTAACTCCATTTCTGAAGGCAAACACACAGCATAGTTCTCATCCATGGATCACACTCTGCTTTAGAAAGAAGCACGCTCTTGTTTTCTAGAGTCTCTAAGACAGCAGGAAACGTGAGTGTGCTGAAAACAAAAGAACGGGGTTTCCTACACATACGGACCATATCTAGTCCAACCCTGCTTCTGAAAGTGATACAAAGCACTGGTCATCTAACATCCAATGCTTGTCAGTTAAGATGAGAAAGGTGTGAGCTTCGTGAACGATGTAGTTCGATTGAGCAGAAAACTGACTGCCCTTACCTGAAACAAAGTCTTGCTTGTAGGAAGACTCAGAGCCTGGAATTTAACTCCATTTCTGAAGTGAAACACACAGCAGTGTTCTCATCCATTGATCACACTCTGCGTTAGAACAAGAAGCATGCTCTTGCTTTCTAGAGTCTCTAAGACAGCAGGAAATCTGAGTGTGCCCAGAACAAAAGAACGGTGTTTCCTACACATAAGGACTATATGTAATCCAAATCTTCTTCTGAAACTGATAGAATGCACTGGTCCTCTAACATCCAATGCTTGTCAGTTAAGATGAGAAACGTGTGAGCTCCGTGAAAGATGTAGTTCGTTTGAGCAGAAAAGTGACTGCCCTTACCTGAAACGAAGTCTTGCTTGTAGGAAGACTCAGAGCCTTGGATTTAACTCCATTTCTGAAGTGAAACACACAACTGTGTTCTCATCCATTGATCACACTCTGCTTTAGAACAAGAAGCACGATCTTGCTTTCTAGAGTCTCTAAGACAGCAGGAAACGTGAGTTTGCTGAGAACAAATCAACGGTGTTTCCTACACATACGGACCATATCTAGTCCAACTCTGCTTCTGAAACTGATACAAAGCACTGTTCCTCTAACATCCAATGCTTGTCAGTTAAGATGAGAAACGTGTGAGCTTCGTGAACTATGTAGTTCGTTTGAGCAGAAAAGTGACTCCCCTTACCTGAATTGAAGTCTTGCTTGTAGGAAGACTCAGAGCATGGGATTTAACTCCATTTCTGAAGTAAAACACACAGCAGTGTAATCATCCATTGATCACACTGTGCTTTAGAGCGAGAAGAATGCTCTTGCTTTCTAAAGTCTCTAAGACAGCAGGAAACGTGAGGGTGCTGAGAACAAAAGAACGGTGTTTCCTACACATACGGACCATATCTAGTCCAACTCTTCCTCTGAAACTGAAACAAAGTACTGGTCCTCTAACATCCAATGCTTCTCAATTAAGATGAGAAACGTGTGAATTTCGTGAACGATGTAGTTCGTTTGAGCTGAAAAGTGACTGCCCTTACCTGAAACGAAATCTTGCTTGTGGGAAGACATAGAGCATGGGATTTAACTACTTTTCTGAAGGGATACACACAGCATAGTTTTCATCCATGGATCACACTCTGCTTTAGAGCGAGAAGCACACTCTTGCTTTCTAGAGTCTCTAAGACAGCAGGAAATCTGAGTGTGCCCAGAACAAAAGAACGGTGTTTCCTACACATATGGACCATATGTAGTCCAAATCTGCTTCTGAAACTGATACAAAGCACTGACCCTCTAACTTCCAATGCTTGTCATTTAAGATGTGAAACGTCTGAGCTCAGTTAACGATGTAGTTCGTTTGAGAAGAAAAGTGACTGCCCTTACCTGAAACGAAGTCTTGCTTGTAGGAAGACTCAGAGCCTGGCATTTAACTCCATTTCTGAAGGCAAACACATAGCATAGTTCTCATCCATGGTTCACACTCTGCTTTAGAGCGAGAAGCACGCTCTTGCTTTCTAGATTCTCTAAGACAGAAGGAAACATGAGTGTGCTGAGAACGAAAGAACGGTGTTTCCTACACATACGGACCATATCTATTCCAACTCTTCTTCTGAAACTGACACAAAGCACTGGTCCTGTAACATCCAATGCTTGTCAGTTAAGATGAGAAACGTGTGAGCTCCGTGAAAGATGTAGTTCGTTTGAGCTGAAAAGTGACTGCCCTTACCTGAAACGAAGTCTTGCTTGTAGGAAGACATAGAGCCTGGGATTTAACTACTTTTTTGAAGGGAAACACAGAGCATAGTTTTCATCCATGGATCACACTCTGCTTTAGAACGAGAAGCACACTCTTGCTTTCTAGAGTCTCTAAGACAGCAGGAAATCTGAGTGTGCCCAGAACAAAAGAACGGTGTTTCCTACACATATGGACCATATCTAGTCAAAATCTGCTTCTGAAACTGATACTAAGCACTGACCCTCTAACTTCCAATGATTGTCAGTTAAGATGAGAAACGTGTGAGCTTCGTGAACGATGTAATTCCTTTGAGCAGAAAAGTGACTGCCCTTACCTGAAACGAAGTCTTGCTTGTAGGAAGACTCAGAGCCTGGGATTTAACTCCATTTCTGAAGGCAAACACATAGCATAGTTCTCATCCATGGATCACACTCTGCTTTAGAGCGAGAAGCACGCTCTTGCTTTCTAGAGTCTCTAAGACAGCAGGAAACGTGAGTGTGCTGAGAAAAAAAGAACGGTGTTTCCTACACATACGGACCATATCTAGTCCAACTCTTCTTCTGAAACTGATACAAAGCACAGGTCCTCTAACATCCAATGCTTGTCCGTTAAGATGAGAAACGTCTGAGCTCCATGAAAGATGTAGTTCGTTTGAGCTGAAAAGTGACTGCCCTTACCTGAAACGAAGTCTTACTTGTAGGAAGACTCAGAGCCTGGGATTTAACTCCATTTCTGATGTGAAACACACAGCAGTGTTCTCTTCCATGGATCACACTCTGCTTTAGAGTGAGAAGCACACTCTTGCTTTCTAGAGTCTCTAAGACAGCAGGAAATCTGAGTGTGCCCAGAACAATACAACGGTGTTTCCTACACATATGGATCATATCTAGTCCAAATCTGCTTCTGAAACTGATACAAAGCACTGACCCTCTAACTTCCAATGCTTGTCAGTTAAGATGAGAAACGTGTGAGCTCAGTGAACGATGTAGTTCATTTGAGCAGAAAAGTGACTGCCCTTACCTGAAACGAAGTCTTGCTTGTAGGAAGACTCAGAGCCTGGGATTTAACTCCATTTCTGAAGTGAAACACACAGCAGTGTTCTCATCCATTGATCACACTCTGTGTTTGAACAAGAAGCATGCTCTTCTTTCTAGAGTCTCTAAGACAGCAGGAAACGTGAGTGTGCTGAGAACAAAAGAACGGTGTTTCCTACACATACGGACCATATCTAATCCAACTCTTCTTCTGAAACTGATACAAAGCACTGGTCCTCTAACATCCAATGCTTGTCAGTTAAGATGAGAAACGTGTGAGCTTCATGAACGATGTAGTTCGTTTGAGCAGAAAAGTGACTGCCCTTACCTGAAACGAAGTCTTGCTTGTAGGAAGACTCAGAGCCTGGGATTTAACTCCATTTCTGATGTGAAACACACAGCAGTGTTCTCATCCATGGATCACACTCAGCTTTAGAGCGAGAAGCACGCTCTTGCTTTCTAAAGTCTCTAAGACAGCAGGAAACGTGAGTGTGCTGAGAAAAAAAGAACGGTGTTTCCTACACATAGGGACCATATCTAGTCCAACTCTGCTTCTGAAACAGATACAAAGCACTGTTCCTCTAACATCCAATGCTTGTCAGTTAAGATGAGAAACTTGTGAGCTTCGTGAACGATGTAGTTCCTTTGAGCAGAAAAGTGACTGCCCTTACCTGAAACGAAGTCTTGCTTGTAGGGAGACACAGAGCATGGGATTTAACTCCATTTCTGAAGGGAAACACACAGCATAGTCTCATCCATGGATCACACTCTGTTTTAAAGCGAGAAGCATGCTCTTGCTTTCTAGAGTCTCTAAGACAGCAGGAAACGTGAGTGTGCCCAGAACAAAACAACGGTGTTTCCTACACATATGGACCATATGTAGTCCAAATCTGCTTCTGAAACTGATACAAAGCACTGACCCTCTAACATCCAATGCTTGTCAGTTAAGATGAGAAACGTGTGAGCTTCGTGTACGATGTAGGACTTTGAGCAGAAAACTGACTGCTCTTACCTGAAACGAAGTCTTGCTGGTAGGAAGACTCAGAGCTTGGGATTTAACTGCATTTCTGAAGTGAAACACACAGCAGTGTTCTCATCCATTGATCACACTCTGCGTTAGAATAAGAAGCATGCTCTTGCTTTCTAGAGTCTCTAATACAGCAGGAAATATGAGTTTGCTGAGAACAAAAGAACGGTGTTTCCTACACATACGGACCATATCTAGTCGAACTCTGCTTCTGAAACTGATACAAAGCACTGGTCCTCTAACATCCAATGCTTGTCTGTTAAGATGAGAAACGTGTGAGCTCCATGAAAGATGTAGTTCCTTAGAGCTGAAAAGTGACTGCCCTTAACTGAAACGAAGTCTTGCTTGTGGGAAGACATAGAGCCTGGGATTTAACTACTTTTCTGAAGGGAAACACACAGCATAGTTTTCAACCATGGATCACACTCTGCTTTAGAGCGAGAAGCACACTCTTCCTTTCTAGAGTCTCTAAGACAGCAGGAAATCTGAGTGTGCACAGAACAAAAGAACGGTGTTTCCTACACATATGGACCATATCTAGTCCAAATCTGCTTCTGAAACTGATATAAAGCACTGACCCTCTAACTTCCAAAGCTTGTCAGTTAAGATGAGAAACGTGTGAGCTCAGTGAACGATGTAGTTCCTTTGAGCAGAAAAGTGACTGCCCTTACTTGAAACGAAGTCTTGCTTGTAGGAAGACTCAGAGCCTGGGATTTAACTCCATTTCTGAAGGCAAACACACAGCATAGTTCTCATCCATGGATCACACTCTGCTTTAGAAAGAAGCACGCTCTTGTTTTCTAGAGTCTCTAAGACAGCAGGAAACGTGAGTGTGCTGAAAACAAAAGAACGGGGTTTCCTACACATACGGACCATATCTAGTCCAACCCTGCTTCTGAAAGTGATACAAAGCACTGGTCATCTAACATCCAATGCTTGTCAGTTAAGATGAGAAAGGTGTGAGCTTCGTGAACGATGTAGTTCGATTGAGCAGAAAACTGACTGCCCTTACCTGAAACAAAGTCTTGCTTGTAGGAAGACTCAGAGCCTGGAATTTAACTCCATTTCTGAAGTGAAACACACAGCAGTGTTCTCATCCATTGATCACACTCTGCGTTAGAACAAGAAGCATGCTCTTGCTTTCTAGAGTCTCTAAGACAGCAGGAAATCTGAGTGTGCCCAGAACAAAAGAACGGTGTTTCCTACACATAAGGACTATATGTAATCCAAATCTTCTTCTGAAACTGATAGAATGCACTGGTCCTCTAACATCCAATGCTTGTCAGTTAAGATGAGAAACGTGTGAGCTCCGTGAAAGATGTAGTTCGTTTGAGCAGAAAAGTGACTGCCCTTACCTGAAACGAAGTCTTGCTTGTAGGAAGACTCAGAGCCTTGGATTTAACTCCATTTCTGAAGTGAAACACACAACTGTGTTCTCATCCATTGATCACACTCTGCTTTAGAACAAGAAGCACGATCTTGCTTTCTAGAGTCTCTAAGACAGCAGGAAACGTGAGTTTGCTGAGAACAAATCAACGGTGTTTCCTACACATACGGACCATATCTAGTCCAACTCTGCTTCTGAAACTGATACAAAGCACTGTTCCTCTAACATCCAATGCTTGTCAGTTAAGATGAGAAACGTGTGAGCTTCGTGAACTATGTAGTTCGTTTGAGCAGAAAAGTGACTCCCCTTACCTGAATTGAAGTCTTGCTTGTAGGAAGACTCAGAGCATGGGATTTAACTCCATTTCTGAAGTAAAACACACAGCAGTGTAATCATCCATTGATCACACTGTGCTTTAGAGCGAGAAGAATGCTCTTGCTTTCTAAAGTCTCTAAGACAGCAGGAAACGTGAGGGTGCTGAGAACAAAAGAACGGTGTTTCCTACACATACGGACCATATCTAGTCCAACTCTTCCTCTGAAACTGAAACAAAGTACTGGTCCTCTAACATCCAATGCTTCTCAATTAAGATGAGAAACGTGTGAATTTCGTGAACGATGTAGTTCGTTTGAGCTGAAAAGTGACTGCCCTTACCTGAAACGAAATCTTGCTTGTGGGAAGACATAGAGCATGGGATTTAACTACTTTTCTGAAGGGATACACACAGCATAGTTTTCATCCATGGATCACACTCTGCTTTAGAGCGAGAAGCACACTCTTGCTTTCTAGAGTCTCTAAGACAGCAGGAAATCTGAGTGTGCCCAGAACAAAAGAACGGTGTTTCCTACACATATGGACCATATGTAGTCCAAATCTGCTTCTGAAACTGATACAAAGCACTGACCCTCTAACTTCCAATGCTTGTCATTTAAGATGTGAAACGTCTGAGCTCAGTTAACGATGTAGTTCGTTTGAGAAGAAAAGTGACTGCCCTTACCTGAAACGAAGTCTTGCTTGTAGGAAGACTCAGAGCCTGGCATTTAACTCCATTTCTGAAGGCAAACACATAGCATAGTTCTCATCCATGGTTCACACTCTGCTTTAGAGCGAGAAGCACGCTCTTGCTTTCTAGATTCTCTAAGACAGAAGGAAACATGAGTGTGCTGAGAACGAAAGAACGGTGTTTCCTACACATACGGACCATATCTATTCCAACTCTTCTTCTGAAACTGACACAAAGCACTGGTCCTGTAACATCCAATGCTTGTCAGTTAAGATGAGAAACGTGTGAGCTCCGTGAAAGATGTAGTTCGTTTGAGCTGAAAAGTGACTGCCCTTACCTGAAACGAAGTCTTGCTTGTAGGAAGACATAGAGCCTGGGATTTAACTACTTTTTTGAAGGGAAACACAGAGCATAGTTTTCATCCATGGATCACACTCTGCTTTAGAACGAGAAGCACACTCTTGCTTTCTAGAGTCTCTAAGACAGCAGGAAATCTGAGTGTGCCCAGAACAAAAGAACGGTGTTTCCTACACATATGGACCATATCTAGTCAAAATCTGCTTCTGAAACTGATACTAAGCACTGACCCTCTAACTTCCAATGATTGTCAGTTAAGATGAGAAACGTGTGAGCTTCGTGAACGATGTAATTCCTTTGAGCAGAAAAGTGA
The DNA here is from genome assembly GCA_949786385.1 of Onychomys leucogaster. Classification (NCBI taxonomy): domain Eukaryota; kingdom Metazoa; phylum Chordata; class Mammalia; order Rodentia; family Cricetidae; genus Onychomys; species Onychomys leucogaster. The sequence continues at coordinate 116,563 of CATKUP010000354.1, forward strand.
CTGCCCTTACCTGAAACGAAGTCTTGCTTGTAGGAAGACTCAGAGCCTGGGATTTAACTCCATTTCTGAAGGCAAACACATAGCATAGTTCTCATCCATGGATCACACTCTGCTTTAGAGCGAGAAGCACGCTCTTGCTTTCTAGAGTCTCTAAGACAGCAGGAAACGTGAGTGTGCTGAGAAAAAAAGAACGGTGTTTCCTACACATACGGACCATATCTAGTCCAACTCTTCTTCTGAAACTGATACAAAGCACAGGTCCTCTAACATCCAATGCTTGTCCGTTAAGATGAGAAACGTCTGAGCTCCATGAAAGATGTAGTTCGTTTGAGCTGAAAAGTGACTGCCCTTACCTGAAACGAAGTCTTACTTGTAGGAAGACTCAGAGCCTGGGATTTAACTCCATTTCTGATGTGAAACACACAGCAGTGTTCTCTTCCATGGATCACACTCTGCTTTAGAGTGAGAAGCACACTCTTGCTTTCTAGAGTCTCTAAGACAGCAGGAAATCTGAGTGTGCCCAGAACAATACAACGGTGTTTCCTACACATATGGATCATATCTAGTCCAAATCTGCTTCTGAAACTGATACAAAGCACTGACCCTCTAACTTCCAATGCTTGTCAGTTAAGATGAGAAACGTGTGAGCTCAGTGAACGATGTAGTTCATTTGAGCAGAAAAGTGACTGCCCTTACCTGAAACGAAGTCTTGCTTGTAGGAAGACTCAGAGCCTGGGATTTAACTCCATTTCTGAAGTGAAACACACAGCAGTGTTCTCATCCATTGATCACACTCTGTGTTTGAACAAGAAGCATGCTCTTCTTTCTAGAGTCTCTAAGACAGCAGGAAACGTGAGTTTGCTGAGAACAAAAGAACGGTGTTTCCTACACATACGGACCATATCTAGTCGAACTCTGCTTCTGAAACTGATACAAAGCACTGGTCCTCTAACATCCAACGCTTGTCAGTTAAGATGAGAAACGTTTGAGCTCCGTGAAATATGTAGTTCGTTTGTGTTGAAAAGTGACTGCCCTTACCTGTAACGAAGTCTTGCCTGTAGGAAGACATAGAGGCTGGGATTTAACTACTTTTCTGAAGGCAAACACACAGCATAGTTCTCATCCATGGATCACACTCTGCTTTAGAAAAAAGCACGCTCTTGCTTTCTAGAGTCTCTAAGACAGCAGGAAACGTGAGTTTGCTGAGAACAAAAGAACGGTGTTTCCTACACATAAGGACCATATCTAGTCCAAATCGTCTTCTGAAACTGATACAAAGCACTGGTCCTCTAACATCCAATGCTTGTCAGTTAAGATGAGAAACGTGTGAGCTTCGTGAAAATGTAGTTCGTTTGAGCAGAAAAGTGACTGCCCTCATCTGAAACGAAGTCTTGCTTGTGGGAAGACTCAGAGCCTGGGATTTAACTCCATTTCTGAAGTGAAACACACAGCAGTGTTCTCATCCATTTATCACACTCTGCGTTAGAATAAGAAGCATGCTCTTGCTTTCTAGAGTCTCTAAGACAGCAGGAAACATGAGTTTGCTGAGAACAAAAGAACGGTGTTTCCTACACATACGGACCATATCTAGTCCAACTCTGCTTATGAAACTGATACAAAGCACTGACCCTCTAACTTCCAATGCTTGTCAGTTAAAAGGAGAAACGTGTGAGCTCAGTGAACGATGTAGTTCCTTTGAGCAGAAAAGTGACTGCCCTTACCTGAATCGAAGTCTTGCTTGTAGGAAGACTCACAGGCTGGGATTTAACTCCATTTCTGAAGGCAAACACATAGCATAGTTCTCATCCATGGATCACACTCTGCTTTAGAGGGAGAAGCATGCTCTTGCTTGCTAGAGTCTCTAAGACAGCAGGAAACGTGAGTGTGCTGAGAACAAAAGAACGGTGTTTCCTACACATACGGACCATATCTAGTCCAACTCTTCTTCTGAAACTGATACAAAGCACAGGTCCTCTAACATCCAATGCTTGTCAGTTAAGATGAGAAACGTGTGAGCTCCGTGAAAGATGTAGTTCGTTTGAGCTGAAAAGTGACTGCCCTTACCTGAAACGAAGTCTTGCTTTTAGGAAGACTGAGAGCCTGGGATTTAACTCCATTTCTGATGTGAAACACACAGCAGTGTTCTCATCCATGGATCACACTCTGCTTTAGAAAGAAGCACGCTCTTGCTTTCTAGAGTCTCTAAGACAGCAGGAAACGTGAGTGTGCTGAGAACAAAAGAACGGTGTTGCCTACACATACGGACCATATCTAGTCCAACTCTGCTTCTGAAACAGATACAAAGCACTGGTCCTCTAACATCCAATGCTTGTCAGTTAAGATGAGAAACGTGTGAGCTTCGTGAACGATGTAGTTCCTTTGAGCAGAAAAGTGACTGCCCTTACCTGAAATGAAGTCTTGCTTGTAGGGAGACACAGAGCATGGGATTTAACTCCATTTCGGAAGTGAAACACACAGCATAGTCTCATCCATGGATCACACTCTGCTTTAAAGCGAGAAGCACGCTCTTGCTTTCTAGAGTCTCTAAGACAGCAGGAAACGTGAGTGTGCCCAGAACAAAACAACGGTGTTTCCTACACATATGGACCATATGTAGTCCAAATCTGCTTCTGAAACTGATACAAAGCACTGACCCTCTAACATCCAATGCTTGTCAGTTAAGATGAGAAACGAGTGAGCTTCGTGAACGATGTAGGTCCTTTGAGCAGAAAACTGACTGCTCTTACCTGAAACGAAGTCTTGCTGGTAGGAAGACTCAGAGCTTGGGATTTAACTCCATTTCTGAAGTGAAACACACAGCAGTGTTCTCATCCATTGATCACACTCTGCGTTAGAATAAGAAGCATGCTCTTGCTTTCTAGAGTCTCTAATACAGCAAGAAACATGAGTTTGCTGAGAACAAAAGAACGGTGTTTCCTACACATACGGACCATATCTACTCGAAATCTGCTTCTGAAACTGATACAAAGCACTGGTCCTCTAACATCCAATGCTTGTCTGTTAAGATGAGAAACGTGTGAGCTCCATGAAAGATGTAGTTCGTTTGAGCTGAAAAGTGACTGCCCTTAACTGAAACGAAGTCTTGCTTGTAGGAAGACATAGAGCCTGGGATTCAACTACTTTTCTGAAGGGAAACACAGAGCATAGTTTTCAACCATGGATCACACTCTGCTTTAGAGCGAGAAGCTCACTCTTGCTTTCTAGAGTCTCTAAGACAGCAGGAAATCTGAGTGTGCCCAGAACAAAAGAACGGTGTTTCCTACACATACGGACCATATCTAGTCCAACTCTGCTTCTGAAACTGATACAAAGTACTGACCCTCTAACTTCCAATGCTTGTCAGTTAAAATGAGAAACGTGTGAGCTCAGTGAACGATGTAGTTCCTTTGAGCAGAAAAGTGACTGCCATTACCTGAAACGAAGTCTTGCTTGTAGGAAGACTCACAGCCTGGGATTTAACTCCATTTCTGAAGGCAAACACATAGCATAGTTCTCATCCATGGATCACACTCTGATTTAGAGCGAGAAGCACGCTCTTGCTTTCTAGAGTCTCTAAGACAGCAGGAAATGTGAGTGTGCTGAGAAAAAAAGAATGGTGTTTCCTACACATACAGACCATATCTAGTCCAACTCTTCTTCTGAAACTGATACAAAGCACAGGTCCTCTAACATCCAATGCTTGTCAGTTAAGATGAGAAACGTGTGAGCTCCGTGAAAGATGTAGTTCGTTAGAGCTGAAAAGTGACTGCCCTTACCTGAAACGAAGTCTTGCTTTTAGGAAGACTGAGAGCCTGGGATTTAACTCCATTTCTGATGTGAAACACACAGCAGTGTTCTCATCCATGGAGCACATTCTGCTTTAGAGCGAGAAGCACACTCTTTCTTTCTAGAGTCTCTAAGAGAGCAGGAAATCTGAGTGTGCCCAGAACAAAATAACGGTGTTTCCTACACATATGGACCATATCTACTCCCAATCTGCTTCTGAAACTGATACAAAGCACTGACCCTCTAACTTCCAATGCTGGTCAGTTAAGATGAGAAACGTGTGAGCTCAGTGAATGATGTAGTTCGTTTGAGCAGAAAAGTGACTGCCCTTACCTGAAACGAAGTCTTGCTTGTAGGAAGACTGAGAGCCTGGGATTTAACTCCATTTCTGAAGTGAAACACTCAGCAGTGTTCTCATCCATTGATCACACTCTGCGTTAGAATAAGAAGCATGCTCTTGCTTTCTAGAGTCTCTAAGACAGCAGGAAACGTGAGTGTGCCCAGAACAAAAGAACGGTGTTTCCTACACATATGGACCATATGTAGTCCAAATATGCTTCTGAAACTGACACAAAGCACTGACCCTCTAACATCCAATGCTTGTCAGTTAAGATGAGAAACGTGTGAGCCTCGTGAACGAAGTAGGTCCTTTGAGCAGAAAACTGACTGCTCTTACCTGAAACGAATTCTTGCTGGTAGGAAGACTCAGAGCTTGGGATTTAACTCCATTTCTGAAGTGAAACACACAGCAGTGTTCTCATCCATTGATCACACTCTGCGTTAGAATAAGAAGCATGCTCTTGCTTTCTAGAGTCTCTAATACAGCAGGAAACATGAGTTTGCTGAGAACAAAAGAACGGTGTTTCCTACACATACGGACCATATCTAGTTGAACTCTGCTTCCGAAACTGATACAAAGCACTGGTCCTCTAACGTCCAATGCTTGTCTGTTAAGATGAGAAACGTGTGAGCTCCGTGAAAGATGTAGTTCGTTTGAGCTGAAAAGTGACTGCCCTTACCTGAAACGAAGTCTTGCTTGTAGGAAGACAAAGAGGCTGGGATTTAACTACTTTTCTGAAGGGAAACAGAAAGAATAGTTTTCATCCATGGATCACACTCTGTTTTAGAGCGAGAAGCACACTCTTGCTTTCTAGAATCTCTAAGACAGCAGGAAATCTGAGTATGCCCAGAACAAAAGAACGGTGTTTCCTACACATATGGCCCATATCTAGTCCAAATCTGCTTCTGAAACTGATACAAAGCACTGACCCTCTAACTTCCAATGCTTGTCAGTTAAGATGAGAAACGTGTGAGCTCAGTTAACGATGTATTTCTTTTGAGCAGAAAAGTGACTGCCCTTACCTGAAACGAAGTCTTGCTTGTAGGAAGACTCAGAGCCTGGGATTTAACTCCTTTTCTGAAGGGAAACACACAGCATAGTTCTCATCCATGGTTCACACTCTGCTTTAGAGCGAGAAGCATGCTCTTGCTTTCTAGAGTCTCTAAGACAGCAGGAAACGTGAGCGTGTCCAGAACAAAAGAACGGTGTTTCCTACACATATGGACCATATGTAGTCCAAATCTGCTTCTGAAACTGACACAAAGCACTGACCCTCTAACATGCAATGCTTGTCAGTTAAGATGAGAAACGTGTGAGCCTCGTGAACGATGTAGGTCCTTTGAGCAGAAAACTGACTGCTCTTACCTGAAACGAATTCTTGCTGATAGGAAGACTCAGAGCTTGGGATTTAACTCCATTTCTGAAGTGAAACACACAGCAGTGTTCTCATCCATTGATCACACTCTGCGTTAGAATAAGAAGCATGCTCTTGCTTTCTAGAGTCTCTAATACAGCAGGAAACATGAGTTTGCTGAGAACAAAAAACGGTGTTTCCTACACATACGGACCATATCTAGTCGAACTCTGCTTCTGAAACTGATACAAAGCACTGGTCCTCTAACATCCAATGCTTGTCTGTTAAGATGAGAAACGTGTGAGCTCCGTGAAAGATGTAGTTCGTTTGAGCTGAAAAGTGATTGCCCTTACCTGAAACGAAGTCTTGCTTGTAGGAAGACAAAGAGGCTGGGATTTAACTACTTTTCTGAAGGGAAACACACAGTATAGTTTTCATCCATGGATCACACTCTGCTTTAGAGCGAGAAGCACACTCTTGCTTTCTAGAGCCTCTAAGACAGCAGGAAATCTGAGTGTGCCCAGAACAAAACAACGGTGTTTCCTACACATATGGACCATATCTAGTCCAAATCTGCTTCTGAAACTGATACAAAGCACTGACCCTCTAACTTCCAATGCTGGTCAGTTAAGATGAGAAACGTGTGAGCTCAGTGAATGATGTAGTTCGTTTGAGCAGAAAAGTGACTGCCCTTACCTGAAACGAAGTCTTGCTTGTAGGAAGACTGAGAGCCTGGGATTTAACTCCATTTCTGATATGAAACACACAGCAGTGTTCTCATCCATGGATCACACTCTGCTTTAGAGCGAGAAGCACGCTCTTGCTTTCTAAAGTCTCTAAGACAGCAGGAAACATGAGTGTGCTGAGAACAAAAGAACGGTGTTTCCTACACATAGGGACCATATCTAGTCCAACTCTGCTTCTGAAACAGATACAAAGCACTGGTCCTCTAACATCCAATGCTTGTCAGTTAAGATGAGAAACGTGTGAGCTTCGTGAACGATGTAGGTCCTTTGAGCAGAAAACTGACTGCTCTTACCTGAAACGAAGTCCTACTGGTAGGAAGACTCAGAGCTTGGGATTTAACTCCATTTCTGAAGTGAAACACTCAGCAGTGTTCTCATCCATTGATCACACTCTGTGTTAGAATAAGAAGCATGCTCTTGCTTTCTAGAGTCTCTAAGACAGCAGGAAACGTGAGTGTGCCCAGAACAAAAGAACGGTGTTTCCTACACATATGGACCATATGTAGTCCAAATATGCTTCTGAAACTGACACAAAGCACTGACCCTCTAACATCCAATGCTTGTCAGTTAAGATGAGAAACGTGTGAGCCTCGTGAACGAAGTAGGTCCTTTGAGCAGAAAACTGACTGCTCTTACCTGAAACGAATTCTTGCTGGTAGGAAGACTCAGAGCTTGGGATTTAACTCCATTTCTGAAGTGAAACACACAGCAGTGTTCTCATCCATTGATCACACTCTGCGTTAGAATAAGAAGCATGCTCTTGCTTTCTAGAGTCTCTAATACAGCAGGAAACATGAGTTTGCTGAGAACAAAAGAACGGTGTTTCCTACACATACGGACCATATCTAGTTGAACTCTGCTTCCAAAACTGATACAAAGCACTGGTCCTCTAACGTCCAATGCTTGTCTGTTAAGATGAGAAACGTGTGAGCTCCGTGAAAGATGTAGTTCGTTTGAGCTGAAAAGTGACTGCCCTTACCTGAAACGAAGTCTTGCTTGTAGGAAGACAAAGAGGCTGGGATTTAACTACTTTTCTGAAGGGAAACAGAAAGAATAGTTTTCATCCATGGATCACACTCTGTTTTAGAGCGAGAAGCACACTCTTGCTTTCTAGAATCTCTAAGACAGCAGGAAATCTGAGTATGCCCAGAACAAAAGAACGGTGTTTCCTACACATATGGCCCATATCTAGTCCAAATCTGCTTCTGAAACTGATACAAAGCACTGACCCTCTAACTTCCAATGCTTGTCAGTTAAGATGAGAAACGTGTGAGCTCAGTTAACGATGTATTTCGTTTGAGCAGAAAAGTGACTGCCCTTACCTGAAACGAAGTCTTGCTTGTAGGAAGACTCAGAGCCTGGGATTTAACTCCTTTTCTGAAGGGAAACACACAGCATAGTTCTCATCCATGGTTCACACTCTGCTTTAGAGCGAGAAGCATGCTCTTGCTTTCTAGATTCTCTAAGACAGCAGGAAACGTGAGCGTGTCCAGAACAAAAGAACGGTGTTTCCTACACATATGGACCATATGTAGTCCAAATCTGCTTCTGAAACTGACACAAAGCACTGACCCTCTAACATGCAATGCTTGTCAGTTAAGATGAGAAACGTGTGAGCCTCGTGAACGATGTAGGTCCTTTGAGCAGAAAACTGACTGCTCTTACCTGAAACGAATTCTTGCTGATAGGAAGACTCAGAGCTTGGGATTTAACTCCATTTCTGAAGTGAAACACACAGCAGTGTTCTCATCCATTGATCACACTCTGCGTTAGAATAAGAAGCATGCTCTTGCTTTCTAGAGTCTCTAATACAGCAGGAAACATGAGTTTGCTGAGAACAAAAAACGGTGTTTCCTACACATACGGACCATATCTAGTCGAACTCTGCTTCTGAAACTGATACAAAGCACTGGTCCTCTAACATCCAATGCTTGTCTGTTAAGATGAGAAACGTGTGAGCTCCGTGAAAGATGTAGTTCGTTTGAGCTGAAAAGTGATTGCCCTTACCTGAAACGAAGTCTTGCTTGTAGGAAGACAAAGAGGCTGGGATTTAACTACTTTTCTGAAGGGAAACACACAGTATAGTTTTCATCCATGGATCACACTCTGCTTTAGAGCGAGAAGCACACTCTTGCTTTCTAGAGCCTCTAAGACAGCAGGAAATCTGAGTGTGCCCAGAACAAAACAACGGTGTTTCCTACACATATGGACCATATCTAGTCCAAATCTGCTTCTGAAACTGATACAAAGCACTGACCCTCTAACTTCCAATGCTGGTCAGTTAAGATGAGAAACGTGTGAGCTCAGTGAACGATGTAGTTCGTTTGAGCAGAAAAGTGACTGCCCTTACCTGAAACGAAGTCTTGCTTGTAAGAAGACTCACAGCCTGGGATTAAACTCCATTTCTGAAGGCAAACACACAGCATAGTTCTCATCCATGGATCACACTCTGATTTAGAGCGAGAAGCACGCTCTTGCTTTCTAGAGTCTCTAAGACAGCAGGAAACGTGAGTGTGCTGAGAAAAAAAGAACGGTGTTTCCTACACATACGGACCATATCTAGTCCATCTCTTCTTCTGAAACTGATACAAAGCACAAGTCCTCTAACATCCAATTCTTGTCAGTTAAGATGAGAAACATGTGAGCTCCGTGAAAGATGTAGTTCGTTTGAGCTGAAAAGTGACTGCCCTTACCTGAAACGAACTCTTGCTTTTAGGAAGACTGAGAGCCTGGGATTTAACTCCATTTCTGATGTGAAACACACAGCAGTGTTCTCATCCATGGATCACACTCTGTTTTAGAGCGAGAAGCACACTCTTGCTTTCTAGAGTCTCTAAGACAGCAGGAAATCTGAGTGTGCCCAGAACAAAACAACGGTGTTTCCTACACATATGGACCATATCTATTCCAAATCTGCTTCTGAAACTGATACAAAGCACTGACCCTCTAACATCCAATGCTTGTCAGTTAAGATGAGAAACGTGTGATCTTCGTGAACGATGTAGTTCGTTTGAACAGAAAAGTGACTGCCCTTACCTGAAACGAAGTCTTGCTTGTAGGAAGACTCAGAGCCTGGGATTTAACTCCATTTCTGATGTGAAACACACAGCAGTGTTCTCATCCATGGATCACACTCTGCTTTAGAACAAGAAGCACGCTCTTGCTTTCTAAAGTCTCTAAGACAGCAGGAAACGTGAGTGTGCTGAGAACAAAAGAACGGTGTTTCCTACACATAGGGACCATATCTAGTCCAACTCTGCTTCTGAAACAGATACAAAGCACTGGTCCTCTAACATCCAATGCTTGTCAGTTAAGATGAGAAACGTGTGAGCTTCGTGAACGATGTAGTTCCTTTGAGCAGAAAAGTGACAGCCCTTACCTGAAACGAAGTCTTGCTTGTAGGGAGACACAGAGCATGGGATTTAACTCCATTTCTGAAGTGAAACACACAGCAGTGTTCTCATCCATTGATCACACTCTGCATTAGAATAAGAAGCATGCTCTTGCTTTCTAGAGTCTCTAATACAGCAGGAAACATGAGTTTGCTGAGAACAAAAGAACGGTGTTTCCTACACATATGGACCATATCTAGTTGAACTCTGCTTCTGAAACTGATACAAAGCACTGGTCCTCTAACATCCAATGCTTGTCTGGTAAGATGAGAAACGTGTGAGCTCCGTGAAAGATGTAGTTCGTTTGAGCTGAAAAGTGACTGCCCTTACCTGAAACGAAGTCTTGCTTGTAGGAAGACAAAGAGGCTGGGATTTAACTACTTTTCTGAAGGGAAACACAAAGAATAGTTTTCATCCATGGATCACACTCTGTTTTAGAGCGAGAAGCACACTCTTGCTTTCTAGAATCTCTAAGACAGCAGGAAATCTGAGTATGCCCAGAACAAAAGAACGGTTTTTCCTACACATATGGACCATATCTTGTCCAAATCTGCTTCTGAAACTGACCCAAAGCACTGACCCTCTAACATGCAATGCTTGTCAGTTAAGATGAGAAACGTGTGAGCCTCGTGAACGATGTAGGTCCTTTGAGCAGAAAACTGACTGCTCTTACCTGAAACGAATTCTTGCTGATAGGAAGACTCAGAGCTTGGGATTTAACTCCATTTCTGAAGTGAAACACACAGCAGTGTTCTCATCCATTGATCACACTCTGCGTTAGAATAAGAAGCATGCTCTTGCTTTCTAGAGTCTCTAATACAGCAGGAAACATGAGTTTGCTGAGAACAAAAAACGGTGTTTCCTACACATACGGACCATATCTAGTAGAACTCTGCTTCTGAAACTGATACAAAGCACTGGTCCTCTAACATCCAATGCTTGTCAGTTAAGATGAGAAACGTGTGAGCTTCGTGAACGATGTAGGGCCTTTGAGCAGAAAACTGACTGCTCTTACCTGAAACGAAGTCCTACTGGTAGGAAGACTCAGAGCTTGGGATTTAACTCCATTTCTGAAGTGAAACACTCAGCAGTGTTCTCATCCATTGATCACACTCTGTGTTAGAATAAGAAGCATGCTCTTGCTTTCTAGAGTCTCTAAGACAGCAGGAAACGTGAGTGTGCCCAGAACAAAAGAACGGTGTTTCCTACACATATGGACCATATGTAGTCCAAATATGCTTCTGAAACTGACACAAAGCACTGACCCTCTAACATCCAATGCTTGTCAGTTAAGATGAGAAACGTGTGAGCCTCGTGAACGAAGTAGGTCCTTTGAGCAGAAAACTGACTGCTCTTACCTGAAACGAATTCTTGCTGGTAGGAAGACTCAGAGCTTGGGATTTAACTCCATTTCTGAAGTGAAACACACAGCAGTGTTCTCATCCATTGATCACACTCTGCGTTAGAATAAGAAGCATGCTCTTGCTTTCTAGAGTCTCTAATACAGCAGGAAACATGAGTTTGCTGAGAACAAAAGAACGGTGTTTCCTACACATACGGACCATATCTAGTTGAACTCTGCTTCCAAAACTGATACAAAGCACTGGTCCTCTAACGTCCAATGCTTGTCTGTTAAGATGAGAAACGTGTGAGCTCCGTGAAAGATGTAGTTCGTTTGAGCTGAAAAGTGACTGCCCTTATCTGAAACGAAGTCTTGCTTGTAGGAAGACAAAGAGGCTGGGATTTAACTACTTTTCTGAAGGGAAACAGAAAGAATAGTTTTCATCCATGGATCACACTCTGTTTTAGAGCGAGAAGCACACTCTTGCTTTCTAGAATCTCTAAGACAGCAGGAAATCTGAGTATGCCCAGAACAAAAGAACGGTGTTTCCTACACATATGGCCCATATCTAGTCCAAATCTGCTTCTGAAACTGATACAAAGCACTGACCCTCTAACTTCCAATGCTTGTCAGTTAAGATGAGAAACGTGTGAGCTCAGTTAACGATGTATTTCGTTTGAGCAGAAAAGTGACTGCCCTTACCTGAAACGAAGTCTTGCTTGTAGGAAGACTCAGAGCCTGGGATTTAACTCCTTTTCTGAAGGGAAACACACAGCATAGTTCTCATCCATGGTTCACACTCTGCTTTAGAGCGAGAAGCATGCTCTTGCTTTCTAGATTCTCTAAGACAGCAGGAAACGTGAGCGTGTCCAGAACAAAAGAACGGTGTTTCCTACACATATGGACCATATGTAGTCCAAATCTGCTTCTGAAACTGACACAAAGCACTGACCCTCTAACATGCAATGCTTGTCAGTTAAGATGAGAAACGTGTGAGCCTCGTGAACGATGTAGGTCCTTTGAGCAGAAAACTGACTGCTCTTACCTGAAACGAATTCTTGCTGATAGGAAGACTCAGAGCTTGGGATTTAACTCCATTTCTGAAGTGAAACACACAGCAGTGTTCTCATCCATTGATCACACTCTGCGTTAGAATAAGAAGCATGCTCTTGCTTTCTAGAGTCTCTAATACAGCAGGAAACATGAGTTTGCTGAGAACAAAAAACGGTGTTTCCTACACATACGGACCATATCTAGTCGAACTCTGCTTCTGAAACTGATACAAAGCACTGGTCCTCTAACATCCAATGCTTGTCTGTTAAGATGAGAAACGTGTGAGCTCCGTGAAAGATGTAGTTCGTTTGAGCTGAAAAGTGATTGCCCTTACCTGAAACGAAGTCTTGCTTGTAGGAAGACAAAGAGGCTGGGATTTAACTACTTTTCTGAAGGGAAACACACAGTATAGTTTTCATCCATGGATCACACTCTGCTTTAGAGCGAGAAGCACACTCTTGCTTTCTAGAGCCTCTAAGACAGCAGGAAATCTGAGTGTGCCCAGAACAAAACAACGGTGTTTCCTACACATATGGACCATATCTAGTCCAAATCTGCTTCTGAAACTGATACAAAGCACTGACCCTCTAACTTCCAATGCTGGTCAGTTAAGATGAGAAACGTGTGAGCTCAGTGAACGATGTAGTTCGTTTGAGCAGAAAAGTGACTGCCCTTACCTGAAACGAAGTCTTGCTTGTAAGAAGACTCACAGCCTGGGATTAAACTCCATTTCTGAAGGCAAACACACAGCATAGTTCTCATCCATGGATCACACTCTGATTTAGAGCGAGAAGCACGCTCTTGCTTTCTAGAGTCTCTAAGACAGCAGGAAACGTGAGTGTGCTGAGAAAAAAAGAACGGTGTTTCCTACACATACGGACCATATCTAGTCCATCTCTTCTTCTGAAACTGATACAAAGCACAAGTCCTCTAACATCCAATGCTTGTCAGTTAAGATGAGAAACATGTGAGCTCCGTGAAAGATGTAGTTCGTTTGAGCTGAAAAGTGACTGCCCTTACCTGAAACGAACTCTTGCTTTTAGGAAGACTGAGAGCCTGGGATTTAACTCCATTTCTGATGTGAAACACACAGCAGTGTTCTCATCCATGGATCACACTCTGTTTTAGAGCGAGAAGCACACTCTTGCTTTCTAGAGTCTCTAAGACAGCAGGAAATCTGAGTGTGCCCAGAACAAAACAACGGTGTTTCCTACACATATGGACCATATCTATTCCAAATCTGCTTCTGAAACTGATACAAAGCACTGACCCTCTAACATCCAATGCTTGTCAGTTAAGATGAGAAACGTGTGATCTTCGTGAACGATGTAGTTCGTTTGAACAGAAAAGTGACTGCCCTTACCTGAAACGAAGTCTTGCTTGTAGGAAGACTCAGAGCCTGGGATTTAACTCCATTTCTGATGTGAAACACACAGCAGTGTTCTCATCCATGGATCACACTCTGCTTTAGAACAAGAAGCACGCTCTTGCTTTCTAAAGTCTCTAAGACAGCAGGAAACGTGAGTGTGCTGAGAACAAAAGAACGGTGTTTCCTACACATAGGGACCATATCTAGTCCAACTCTGCTTCTGAAACAGATACAAAGCACTGGTCCTCTAACATCCAATGCTTGTCAGTTAAGATGAGAAACGTGTGAGCTTCGTGAACGATGTAGTTCCTTTGAGCAGAAAAGTGACAGCCCTTACCTGAAACGAAGTCTTGCTTGTAGGGAGACACAGAGCATGGGATTTAACTCCATTTCTGAAGTGAAACACACAGCAGTGTTCTCATCCATTGATCACACTCTGCGTTAGAATAAGAAGCATGCTCTTGCTTTCTAGAGTCTCTAATACAGCAGGAAACATGAGTTTGCTGAGAACAAAAGAACGGTGTTTCCTACACATATGGACCATATCTAGTTGAACTCTGCTTCTGAAACTGATACAAAGCACTGGTCCTCTAACATCCAATGCTTGTCTGGTAAGATGAGAAACGTGTGAGCTCCGTGAAAGATGTAGTTCGTTTGAGCTGAAAAGTGACTGCCCTTACCTGAAACGAAGTCTTGCTTGTAGGAAGACAAAGAGGCTGGGATTTAACTACTTTTCTGAAGGGAAACACAAAGAATAGTTTTCATCCATGGATCACACTCTGTTTTAGAGCGAGAAGCACACTCTTGCTTTCTAGAATCTCTAAGACAGCAGGAAATCTGAGTATGCCCAGAACAAAAGAACGGTTTTTCCTACACATATGGACCATATCTTGTCCAAATCTACTTCTGAGACTGACCCAAAGCACTGACCCTCTAACATGCAATGCTTGTCAGTTAAGATGAGAAACGTGTGAGCCTCGTGAACGATGTAGGTCCTTTGAGCAGAAAACTGACTGCTCTTACCTGAAACGAATTCTTGCTGATAGGAAGACTCAGAGCTTGGGATTTAACTCCATTTCTGAAGTGAAACACACAGCAGTGTTCTCATCCATTGATCACACTCTGCGTTAGAATAAGAAGCATGCTCTTGCTTTCTAGAGTCTCTAATACAGCAGGAAACATGAGTTTGCTGAGAACAAAAAACGGTGTTTCCTACACATACGGACCATATCTAGTAGAACTCTGCTTCTGAAACTGATACAAAGCACTGGTCCTCTAACATCCAATGCTTGTCTGTTAAGATGAGAAACGTGTGAGCTCCGTGAAAGATGTAGTTCGTTTGAGCTGAAAAGTGATTGCCCTTACCTGAAACGAAGTCTTGCTTGTAGGAAGACAAAGAGGCTGGGATTTAACTACTTTTCTGAAGGGAAACACACAGTATAGTTTTCATCCATGGATCACACTCTGCTTTAGAGCGAGAAGCACACTCTTGCTTTCTAGAGTCTCTAAGACAGCAGGAAATCTGAGTGTGCCCAGAACAAAACAACGGTGTTTCCTACACATATGGACCATATCTAGTCCAAATCTGCTTCTGAAACTGATACAAAGCACTGACCCTCTAACTTCCAATGCTGGTCAGTTAAGATGAGAAACGTGTGAGCTCAGTTAACGATGAAGTTCGTTTGAGCAGAAAAGTGACTGCCCTTACCTGAAACGAATTCTTGCTTGTAGGAAGACTCAGAGCCTGGGATTTAACTCCTTTTCTGAAGGGAAACACACAGCATAGTTCTCATCCATGGTTCACACTCTGCTTTAGAGCGAGAAGCACGCTCTTGCTTTCTAGAGTCTCTAAGACAGCAGGAAACGTGAGCGTGTCCAGAACAAAAGAACGGTGTTTCCTACACATATGGACCATATGTAGTCCAAATCTGCTTCTGAAACTGACACAAAGCACTGACCCTCTAACATGCAATGCTTGTCAGTTAAGATGAGAAACGTGTGAGCCTCGTGAACGATGTAGGTCCTTTGAGCAGAAAACTGACTGCTCTTACCTGAAACGAATTCTTGCTGATAGGAAGACTAAGAGCTTGGGATTTAACTCCATTTCTGAAGTGAAACACACAGCAGTGTTCTCATCCATTGATCACACTCTGCGTTAGAATAAGAAGCATGCTCTTGCTTTCTAGAGTCTCTAATACAGCAGGAAACATGAGTTTGCTGAGAACAAAAAACGGTGTTTCCTACACATACGGACCATATCTAGTCGAACTCTGCTTCTGAAACTGATACAAAGCACTGGTCCTCTAACATCCAATGCTTGTCTGTTAAGATGAGAAACGTGTGAGCTCCGTGAAAGATGTAGTTCGTTTGAGCTGAAAAGTGATTGCCCTTACCTGAAACGAAGTCTTGCTTGTAGGAAGACAAAGAGGCTGGGATTGAACTACTTTTCTGAAGGGAAACACACAGTATAGTTTTCATGCATGGATCACACTCTGCTTTAGAGCGAGAAGCACACTCTTGCTTTCTAGAGTCTCTAAGACAGCAGGAAATCTGAGTGTGCCCAGAACAAAACAACGGTGTTTCCTACACATATGGACCATATCTAGTCCAAATCTGCTTCTGAAACTGATACAAAGCACTGACCCTCTAACTTCCAATGCTGGTCAGTTAAGATGAGAAACGTGTGAGCTCAGTGAACGATGTAGTTCGTTTGAGCAGAAAAGTGACTGCCCTTACCTGAAACGAAGTCTTGCTTGTAAGAAGACTCACAGCCTGGGATTAAACTCCATTTCTGAAGGCAAACACACAGCATAGTTCTCATCCATGGATCAAACTCTGATTTAGAGCGAGAAGCACGCTCTTGCTTTCTAGAGTCTCTAAGACAGCAGGAAACGTGAGTGTGCTGAGAAAAAAAGAACGGTGTTTCCTACACATACGGACCATATCTAGTCCATCTCTTCTTCTGAAACTGATACAAAGCACAAGTCCTGTAACATCCAATGCTTGTCAGTTAAGATGAGAAACATGTGAGCTCCGTGAAAGATGTAGTTCGTTTGAGCTGAAAAGTGACTGCCCTTACCTGAAACGAACTCTTGCTTTTAGGAAGACTGAGAGCCTGGGATTTAACTCCATTTCTGATGTGAAACACACAGCAGTGTTCTCATCCATGGATCACACTCTGTTTTAGAGCGAGAAGCACACTCTTGCTTTCTAGAGTCTCTAAGACAGCAGGAAATCTGAGTGTGCCCAGAACAAAACAACGGTGTTTCCTACACATATGGACCATATCTATTCCAAATCTGCTTCTGAAACTGATACAAAGCACTGACCCTCTAACATCCAATGCTTGTCAGTTAAGATGAGAAACGTGTGATCTTCGTGAACGATGTAGTTCGTTTGAACAGAAAAGTGACTGCCCTTACCTGAAACGAAGTCTTGCTTGTAGGAAGACTCAGAGCCTGGGATTTAACTCCATTTCTGATGTGAAACACACAGCAGTGTTCTCATCCATGGATCACACTCTGCTTTAGAACAGGAAGCACGCTCTTGCTTTCTAAAGTCTCTAAGACAGCAGGAAATCTGAGTATGCCCAGAACAAAAGAACGGTTTTTCCTACACATATGGACCATATCTAGTCCAAATCTGCTTCTGAAACTGACACAAAGCACTGACCCTCTAACATGCAATGCTTGTCAGTTAAGATGAGAAACGTGTGAGCCTCGTGAACGATGTAGGTCCTTTGAGCAGAAAACTGACTGCTCTTACCTGAAACGAATTCTTGCTGATAGGAAGACTCAGAGCTTGGGATTTAACTCCATTTCTGAAGTGAAACACACAGCAGTGTTCTCATCCATTGATCACACTCTGCGTTAGAATAAGAAGCATGCTCTTGCTTTCTAGAGTCTCTAATACAGCAGGAAACATGAGTTTGCTGAGAACAAAAAACGGTGTTTCCTACACATACGGACCATATCTAGTAGAACTCTGCTTCTGAAACTGATACAAAGCACTGGTCCTCTAACATCCAATGCTTGTCTGTTAAGATGAGAAACGTGTGAGCTCCGTGAAAGATGTAGTTCGTTTGAGCTGAAAAGTGATTGCCCTTACCTGAAACGAAGTCTTGCTTGTAGGAAGACAAAGAGGCTGGGATTTAACTACTTTTCTGAAGGGAAACACACAGTATAGTTTTCATCCATGGATCACACTCTGCTTTAGAGCGAGAAGCACACTCTTGCTTTCTAGAGTCTCTAAGACAGCAGGAAATCTGAGTGTGCCCAGAACAAAACAACGGTGTTTCCTACACATATGGACCATATCTAGTCCAAATCTGCTTCTGAAACTGATACAAAGCACTGACCCTCTAACTTCCAATGCTGGTCAGTTAAGATGAGAAACGTGTGAGCTCAGTGAACGATGTAGTTCGTTTGAGCAGAAAAGTGACTGCCCTTACCTGAAACGAAGTCTTGCTTGTAGGAAGACTCAGAGCCTGGGATTTAACTCCATTTCTGAAGGCAAACACACAGCATAGTTCTCATCCATGGATCACACTCTGCTTTAGAAAGAAGCACGCTCTTGCTTTCTAGAGTCTCTAAGACAGCAGGAAACGTGAGTGTGCTGAGAACAAAAGAACGGAGTTTTCTACACATAGGGACCATATCTAGTCCAACTCTTCTTCTGAAACTGATACAAAGCACTGGTCCTCTAACATCCAATGCTTGTCAGTTAAGATGAGAAACGTGTGAGCTTCATGAACGATGTAGTTTGTTTGAGCAGAAAAGTGACTGCCCTTACCTGAAACGAAGTCTTGCTTGTAGGAAGACTCAGAGCCTGGGATTTAACTCCATTTCTGATGTGAAACACACAGCAGTGTTCTCATCCATGGATCACACTCTGCTTTAGAACAGGAAGCACGCTCTTGCTTTCTAAAGTCTCTAAGACAGCAGGAAATCTGAGTATGCCCAGAACAAAAGAACGGTTTTTCCTACACATATGGACCAAATCTAGTCCAAATCTGCTTCTGAAACTGACACAAAGCACTGACCCTCTAACATGCAATGCTTGTCAGTTAAGATGAGAAACGTGTGAGCCTCGTGAACGATGTAGGTCCTTTGAGCAGAAAACTGACTGCTCTTACCTGAAACGAATTCTTGCTGATAGGAAGACTCAGAGCTTGGGATTTAACTCCATTTCTGAAGTGAAACACACAGCAGTGTTCTCATCCATTGATCACACTCTGCGTTAGAATAAGAAGCATGCTCTTGCTTTCTAGAGTCTCTAATACAGCAGGAAACATGAGTTTGCTGAGAACAAAAAACGGTGTTTCCTACACATACGGACCATATCTAGTAGAACTCTGCTTCTGAAACTGATACAAAGCACTGGTCCTCTAACATCCAATGCTTGTCTGTTAAGATGAGAAACGTGTGAGCTCCGTGAAAGATGTAGTTCGTTTGAGCTGAAAAGTGATTGCCCTTACCTGAAACGAAGTCTTGCTTGTAGGAAGACAAAGAGGCTGGGATTTAACTACTTTTCTGAAGGGAAACACACAGTATAGTTTTCATCCATGGATCACACTCTGCTTTAGAGCGAGAAGCACACTCTTGCTTTCTAGAGTCTCTAAGACAGCAGGAAATCTGAGTGTGCCCAGAACAAAACAACGGTGTTTCCTACACATATGGACCATATCTAGTCCAAATCTGCTTCTGAAACTGATACAAAGCACTGACCCTCTAACTTCCAATGCTGGTCAGTTAAGATGAGAAACGTGTGAGCTCAGTGAACGATGTAGTTCGTTTGAGCAGAAAAGTGACTGCCCTTACCTGAAACGAAGTCTTGCTTGTAAGAAGACTCGCAGCCTGGGATAAAACTCCATTTCTGAAGGCAAACACATAGCATAGTTCTCATCCATGGATCACACTCTGATTTAGAGCGAGAAGCACGCTCTTGCTTTCTAGAGTCTCTAAGACAGCAGGAAACGTGAGTGTGCTGAGAAAAAAAGAACGGTGTTTCCTACACATACGGACCATATCTAGTCCATCTCTTCTTCTGAAACTGATACAAAGCACAAGTCCTCTAACATCCAATGCTTGTCAGTTAAGATGAGAAACATGTGAGCTCCGTGAAAGATGTAGTTCGTTTGAGCTGAAAAGTGACTGCCCTTACCTGAAACGAACTCTTGCTTTTAGGAAGACTGAGAGCCTGGGATTTAACTCCATTTCTGATGTGAAACACACAGCAGTGTTCTCATCCATGGATCACACTCTGTTTTAGAGCGAGAAGCACACTCTTGCTTTCTAGAGTCTCTAAGACAGCAGGAAATCTGAGTGTGCCCAGAACAAAACAACGGTGTTTCCTACACATATGGACCATATCTATTCCAAATCTGCTTCTGAAACTGATACAAAGCACTGACCCTCTAACATCCAATGCTTGTCAGTTAAGATGAGAAACGTGTGATCTTCGTGAACGATGTAGTTCCTTTGAGCAGAAAAGTGACAGCCCTTACCTGAAACGAAGTCTTGCTTGTAGGGAGACACAGAGCATGGGATTTAACTCCATTTCTGATGTGAAACACACAGCAGTGTTCTCATCCAAGGATCACACTCTGCTTTAGAACAAGAAGCACGCTCTTGCTTTCTAAAGTCTCTAAGACAGCAGGAAACGTGAGTGTGCTGAGAACAAAAGAACGGTGTTTCCTACACATAGGGACCATATCTAGTCCAACTCTGCTTCTGAAACAGATACAAAGCACTGGTCCTCTAACATCCAATGCTTGTCAGTTAAGATGAGAAACGTGTGAGCTTCGTGAACGATGTAGTTCCTTTGAGCAGAAAAGTGACAGCCCTTACCTGAAACGAAGTCTTGCTTGTAGGGAGACACAGAGCATGGGATTTAACTCCATTTCTGAAGTGAAACACACAGCAGTGTTCTCATCCATTGATCACACTCTGCATTAGAATAAGAAGCATGCTCTTGCTTTCTAGAATCTCTAATACAGCAGGAAACATGAGTTTGCTGAGAACAAAAGAACGGTGTTTCCTACACATATGGACCATATCTAGTTGAACTCTGCTTCTGAAACTGATACAAAGCACTGGTCCTCTAACATCCAATGCCTGTCTGGTAAGATGAGAAACGTGTGAGCTCCGTGAAAGATGTAGTTCGTTTGAGCTGAAAAGTGACTGCCCTTACCTGAAACGAAGTCTTGCTTGTAGGAAGACAAAGAGGCTGGGATTTAACTACTTTTCTGAAGGGAAACACAAAGAATAGTTTTCATCCATGGATCACACTCTGTTTTAGAGCGAGAAGCACACTCTTGCTTTCTAGAATCTCTAAGACAGCAGGAAATCTGAGTATGCCCAGAACAAAAGAACGGTTTTTCCTACACATATGGACCATATCTTGTCCAAATCTGCTTCTGAAACTGACCCAAAGCACTGACCCTCTAACATGCAATGCTTGTCAGTTAAGATGAGAAACGTGTGAGCCTCGTGAACGATGTAGGTCCTTTGAACAGAAAACTGACTGCTCTTACCTGAAACGAATTCTTGCTGATAGGAAGACTCAGAGCTTGGGATTTAACTCCATTTCTGAAGTGAAACACACAGCAGTGTTCTCATCCATTGATCACACTCTGCGTTAGAATAAGAAGCATGCTCTTGCTTTCTAGAGTCTCTAATACAGCAGGAAACATGAGTTTGCTGAGAACAAAAAACGGTGTTTCCTACACATACGGACCATATCTAGTAGAACTCTGCTTCTGAAACTGATACAAAGCACTGGTCCTCTAACATCCAATGCTTGTCTGTTAAGATGAGAAACGTGTGAGCTCCGTGAAAGATGTAGTTCGTTTGAGCTGAAAAGTGATTGCCCTTACCTGAAACGAAGTCTTGCTTGTAGGAAGACAAAGAGGCTGGGATTTAACTACTTTTCTGAAGGGAAACACACAGTATAGTTTTCATCCATGGATCACACTCTGCTTTAGAGCGAGAAGCACACTCTTGCTTTCTAGAGTCTCTAAGACAGCAGGAAATCTGAGTGTGCCCAGAACAAAACAACGGTGTTTCCTACACATATGGACCATATCTAGTCCAAATCTGCTTCTGAAACTGATACAAAGCACTGACCCTCTAACTTCCAATGCTGGTCAGTTAAGATGAGAAACGTGTGAGCTCAGTTAACGATGTAGTTCGTTTGAGCAGAAAAGTGACTGCCCTTACCTGAAACGAATTCTTGCTTGTAGGAAGACTCAGAGCCTGGGATTTAACTCCTTTTCTGAAGGGAAACACACAGCATAGTTCTCATCCATGGTTCACACTCTGCTTTAGAGCGAGAAGCACGCTCTTGCTTTCTAGAGTCTCTAAGACAGCAGGAAACGTGAGCGTGTCCAGAACAAAAGAACGGTGTTTCCTACACATATGGACCATATGTAGTCCAAATCTGCTTCTGAAACTGACACAAAGCACTGACCCTCTAACATGCAATGCTTGTCAGTTAAGATGAGAAACGTGTGAGCCTCGTGAACGATGTAGGTCCTTTGAGCAGAAAACTGACTGCTCTTACCTGAAACGAATTCTTGCTGATAGGAAGACTAAGAGCTTGGGATTTAACTCCATTTCTGAAGTGAAACACACAGCAGTGTTCTCATCCATTGATCACACTCTGCGTTAGAATAAGAAGCATGCTCTTGCTTTCTAGAGTCTCTAATACAGCAGGAAACATGAGTTTGCTGAGAACAAAAAACGGTGTTTCCTACACATACGGACCATATCTAGTCGAACTCTGCTTCTGAAACTGATACAAAGCACTGGTCCTCTAACATCCAATGCTTGTCTGTTAAGATGAGAAACGTGTGAGCTCCGTGAAAGATGTAGTTCGTTTGAGCTGAAAAGTGATTGCCCTTACCTGAAACGAAGTCTTGCTTGTAGGAAGACAAAGAGGCTGGGATTTAACTACTTTTCTGAAGGGAAACACACAGTATAGTTTTCATGCATGGATCACACTCTGCTTTAGAGCGAGAAGCACACTCTTGCTTTCTAGAGTCTCTAAGACAGCAGGAAATCTGAGTGTGCCCAGAACAAAACAACGGTGTTTCCTACACATATGGACCATATCTAGTCCAAATCTGCTTCTGAAACTGATACAAAGCACTGACCCTCTAACTTCCAATGCTGGTCAGTTAAGATGAGAAACGTGTGAGCTTCATGAACGATGTAGTTTGTTTGAGCAGAAAAGTGACTGCCCTTACCTGAAACGAAGTCTTGCTTGTAGGAAGACTCAGAGCCTGGGATTTAACTCCATTTCTGATGTGAAACACACAGCAGTGTTCTCATCCATGGATCACACTCTGCTTTAGAGCGAGAAGCACGCTCTTGCTTTCTAAAGTCTCTAAGACAGCAGGAAACGTGAGTGTGCTGAGAACAAAAGAACGGTGTTTCCTACACATAGGGACCATATCTAGTCCAACTCTGCTTCTGAAACAGATACAAAGCACTGGTCCTCTAACATCCAATGCTTGTCAGTTAAGATGAGAAACCTGTGAGCTTCGTGAACGATGTAGTTCCTTTGAGCAGAAAAGTGACTGCCCTTACCTGAAATGAAGTCTTGCTTGTAGGGAGACACAGAGCATGGGATTTAACTCCATTTCTGAAGTGAAACACACAGCATAGTCTCATCAATGGATCACACTCTGTTTTAAAGTGAGAAGCACGCTCTTGCATTCTAGAGTCCTAACACAGCATGAAACGTGAGTGTGCCCAGAACAAAAGAACGGTGTTTCCTACACATATGGACCATATATAGTCCAAATCTGCTTCTGAAACTGATACAAAGCACTGAACCTCTAACATCCAATGTTTGTCAGTTAAGATGAGAAACGTGTGAGCTTCGTGAACGATGTAGGTCCATTGAGAAGAAAACTGATTGCTCTTACCTGAAATGAAGTCCGGCTTGTAGGAAGACTCAGAGCTTGGGATTTAACTCCATTGCTGAAGTGAAACACACAGCAGTGTTCTCATCCATTGATCACACTCTGCGTTAGAATAAAAAGCATGCTCTTGCTTTCTAGAGTCTCTAAGACAGCAGGAAACGTGAGTGTGCTGAGAAAAAAAGAACGGTGTTTCCTACACATACGGACCATATCTAGTCCAACTCTTCTTCTGAAACTGATACAAAGCACAGGTCCTCTAACATCCAATGCTTGTCAGTTAAGATGAGAAACGTGTGAGCTCCGTGAAAGATGTAGTTCGTTAGAGCTGAAAAGTGACTGCCCTTACCTGAAACGAAGTCTTGCTTGTAGGAAGACTCAGAGCCTGGGATTTAACTCTTTTTCTGATGTGAAACACACAGCAGTGTTCTCATCCATGGATCACATTCTGCTTTAGAGCGAGAAGCACTCTCTTGCTTTCTAGTGTCTCTAAGAGAGCAGGAAATCTGAGTGTGCCCAGAACAAAACAACGGTGTTTCCTACACATATGGACCATATCTACTCCCAATCTGCTTCTGAAACTGATACAAAGCACTGACCCTCTACCTTCCAATGCTGGTCAGTTAAGATGAGAAACGTGTGAGCTCAGTGAATGATGTAGTTCGTTTGAGCAGAAAAGTGACTGCCCTTACCTGAAACGAAGTCTTGCTTGTAGGAAGACTCAGAGCCTGGGATTTAACTCCATTTCTGATATGAAACACACAGCAGTGTTCTCATCCATGGATCACACTCTGCTTTAGAGCGAGAAGCACGCTCTTGCTTTCTAAAGTCTCTAAGACAGCAGGAAACGTGAGTGTGCTGAGAACAAAAGAACGGTGTTTCCTACACATAGGGACCATATCTAGTCCAACTCTGCTTCTGAAACAGATACAAAGCACTGGTCCTCTAACATCCAATGCTTGTCAGTTAAGATGAGAAACGTGTGAGCTTCGTGAACGATGTAGGTCCTTTGAGCAGAAAACTGACTGCTCTTACCTGAAACGAAGTCCTACTGGTAGGAAGACTCAGAGCTTGGGATTTAACTCCATTTCTGAAGTGAAACACTCAGCAGTGTTATCATCCATTGATCACTCTCTGCATTAGAATAAGAAGCATGCTCTTGCTTTCTAGAGTCTCTAAGACAGCAGGAAATCTGAGTGTGCCCAGAACAAAAGAATGGTGTTTCCTACACATATGGACCATATCTAGTCCAAATCTGCTTCTGAAACTGATACAAAGCACTGACCCTCTAACTTGCAATGCTTGTCAGTTAAGATGAGAAACGTTTGAGCTCAGTGAACGATGTAGTTCCTTTGAGCAGAAAAGTGACTGCCCTTACCTGAAACGAAGTCTTGCTTGTAAGAAGACTCGCAGCCTGGGATTAAACTCCATTTCTGAAGGCAAACACATAGCATAGTTCTCATCCATGGATCACACTCTGATTTAGAGCGAGAAGCACGCTCTTGCTTTCTAGAGTCTCTAAGACAGCAGGAAACGTGAGTGTGCTGAGAAAAAAAGAACGGTGTTTCCTACACATACGGACCATATCTAGTCCATCTCTTCTTCTGAAACTGATACAAAGCACAAGTCCTCTAACATCCAATGCTTGTCAGTTAAGATGAGAAACATGTGAGCTCCGTGAAAGATGTAGTTCGTTTGAGCTGAAAAGTGACTGCCCTTACCTGAAACGAACTCTTGCTTTTAGGAAGACTGAGAGCCTGGGATTTAACTCCATTTCTGATGTGAAACACACAGCAGTGTTCTCATCCATGGATCACACTCTGTTTTAGAGCGAGAAGCACACTCTTGCTTTCTAGAGTCTCTAAGACAGCAGGAAATCTGAGTGTGCCCAGAACAAAACAACGGTGTTTCCTACACATAGGGACCATATCTAGTCCAACTCTGCTTCTGAAACAGATACAAAGCACTGGTCCTCTAACATCCAATGCTTGTCAGTTAAGATGAGAAACGTGTGAGCTTCGTGAACGATGTAGTTCCTTTGAGCAGAAAAGTGACAGCCCTTACCTGAAACGAAGTCTTGCTTGTAGGGAGACACAGAGCATGGGATTTAAATCCATTTCTGAAGTGAAACACACAGCATAGTCTCATCCATGGATCACACTCTGTTTTAAAGCAAGAAGCATGCTCTTGCTTTCTAGAGTCTCTAAGACAGCAGGAAACGTGAGTGTGCCCAGAACAAAAGAACGGTGTTTCCTACACATATGGACCATATGTAGTCCAAATCTGCTTCTGAAACTGACACAAAGCACTGACCCTCTAACATCCAATGCTTGTCAGTTAAGATGAGAAACGTGTGAGCCTCGTGAACGATGTAGGTCCTTTGAGAAGAAAACTGACTGCTCTTACCTGAAACGAATTCTTGCTGGTAGGAAGACTCAGAGCTTGGGATTTAACTCCATTTCTGAAGTGAAACACACAGCAGTGTTCTCATCCATTGATCACACTCTGCATTAGAATAAGAAGCATGCTCTTGCTTTCTAGAGTCTCTAATACAGCAGGAAACATGAGTTTGCTGAGAACAAAAGAACGGTGTTTCCTACACATACGGACCATATCTAGTCGAACTCTGCTTCTGAAACTGATACAAAGCACTGGTCCTCTAACATCCAATGCTTGTCTGTTAAGATGAGAAACGTGTGAGCTCCGTGAAAGATGTAGTTCGTTTGAGCTGAAAAGTGATTGCCCTTACCTGAAACGAAGTCTTGCTTGTAGGAAGACAAAGAGGCTGGGATTTAACTACTTTTCTGAAGGGAAACACACAGTATAGTTTTCATCCATGGATCACACTCTGCTTTAGAGCGAGAAGCACACTCTTGCTTTCTAGAGTCTCTAAGACAGCAGGAAATCTGAGTGTGCCCAGAACAAAACAACGGTGTTTCCTACAGATATGGACCATATCTAGTCCAAATCTGCTTCTGAAACTGATACAAAGCACTGACCCTCTAACTTCCAATGCTGGTCAGTTAAGATGACAAACGTGTGAGCTCAGTGAACGATGTAGTTCGTTTGAGCAGAAAAGTGACTGCCCTTACCTGAAACGAAGTCTTGCTTGTAGGAAGACTCAGAGCCTGGGATTTAACTCCATTTCTGAAGGCAAACACACAGCATAGTTCTCATCCATGGATCACACTCTGCTTTAGAAAGAAGCACGCTCTTGCTTTCTAGAGTCTCTAAGACAGCAGGAAACGTGAGTGTGCTGAGAACAAAAGAACGGAGTTTTCTACACATACGGACCATATCTAGTCCAACTCTTCTTCTGAAACTGATACAAAGCACTGGTCCTCTAACATCCAATGCTTGTCAGTTAAGATGAGAAACGTGTGAGCTTCATGAACGATGTAGTTCGTTTGAGCAGAAAAGTGACTGCCCTTACCTGAAACGAAGTCTTGCTTGTAGGAAGACTCAGAGCCTGGGATTTAACTCCATTTCTGATATGAAACACACAGCAGTGTTCTCATCCATGGATCACACTCTGCTTTAGAGCGAGAAGCACGCTCTTGCTTTCTAAAGTCTCTAAGACAGCAGGAAACGTGAGTGTGCTGAGAACAAAAGAACGGTGTTTCCTACACATAGGGACCATATCTAGTCCAACTCTGCTTCTGAAACAGATACAAAGCACTGGTCCTCTGACATCCAATGCTTGTCAGTTAAGATGAGAAACGTGTGAGCTTCGTGAACGATGTAGGTCCTTTGAGCAGAAAACTGACTGCTCTTACCTGAAACGAAGTCCTACTGGTAGGAAGACTCAGAGCTTGGGATTTAACTCCATTTCTGAAGTGAAACACTCAGCAGTGTTCTCATCCATTGATCACACTCTGCATTAGAATAAGAAGCATGCTCTTGCTTTCTAGAGTCTCTAAGACAGCAGGAAATCTGAGTGTGCCCAGAACAAAAGAATGGTGTTTCCTACACATATGGACCATATCTAGTCCAAATCTGCTTCTGAAACTGATACAAAGCACTGACCCTCTAACTTGCAATGCTTGTCAGTTAAGATGAGAAACGTGTGAGCTCAGTGAACGATGTAGTTCCTTTGAGCAGAAAAGTGACTGCCCTTACCTGAAACGAAGTCTTGCTTGTAAGAAGACTCGCAGCCTGGGATTAAACTCCATTTCTGAAGGCAAACACATAGCATAGTTCTCATCCATGGATCACACTCTGATTTAGAGCGAGAAGCACGCTCTTGCTTTCTAGAGTCTCTAAGACAGCAGGAAACGTGAGTGTGCTGAGAAAAAAAGAACGGTGTTTCCTACACATACGGACCATATCTAGTCCATCTCTTCTTCTGAAACTGATACAAAGCACAAGTCCTCTAACATCCAATGCTTGTCAGTTAAGATGAGAAACATGTGAGCTCCGTGAAAGATGTAGTTCGTTTGAGCTGAAAAGTGACTGCCCTTACCTGAAACGAACTCTTGCTTTTAGGAAGACTGAGAGCCTGGGATTTAACTCCATTTCTGATGTGAAACACACAGCAGTGTTCTCATCCATGGATCACACTCTGTTTTAGAGCGAGAAGCACACTCTTGCTTTCTAGAGTCTCTAAGACAGCAGGAAATCTGAGTGTGCCCAGAACAAAACAACGGTGTTTCCTACACATAGGGACCATATCTAGTCCAACTCTGCTTCTGAAACAGATACAAAGCACTGGTCCTCTAACATCCAATGCTTGTCAGTTAAGATGAGAAACGTGTGAGCTTCGTGAACGATGTAGTTCCTTTGAGCAGAAAAGTGACAGCCCTTACCTGAAACGAAGTCTTGCTTGTAGGGAGACACAGAGCATGGGATTTAAATCCATTTCTGAAGTGAAACACACAGCATAGTCTCATCCATGGATCACACTCTGTTTTAAAGCAAGAAGCATGCTCTTGCTTTCTAGAGTCTCTAAGACAGCAGGAAACGTGAGTGTGCCCAGAACAAAAGAACGGTGTTTCCTACACATATGGACCATATGTAGTCCAAATCTGCTTCTGAAACTGACACAAAGCACTGACCCTCTAACATCCAATGCTTGTCAGTTAAGATGAGAAACGTGTGAGCCTCGTGAACGATGTAGGTCCTTTGAGAAGAAAACTGACTGCTCTTACCTGAAATGAATTCTTGCTGGTAGGAAGACTCAGAGCTTGGGATTTAACTCCATTTCTGAAGTGAAACACACAGCAGTGTTCTCATCCATTGATCACACTCTGCATTAGAATAAGAAGCATGCTCTTGCTTTCTAGAGTCTCTAATACAGCAGGAAACATGAGTTTGCTGAGAACAAAAGAACGGTGTTTCCTACACATACGGACCATATCTAGTCGAACTCTGCTTCTGAAACTGATACAAAGCACTGGTCCTCTAACATCCAATGCTTGTCTGTTAAGATGAGAAACGTGTGAGCTCCGTGAAAGATGTAGTTCGTTTGAGCTGAAAAGTGATTGCCCTTACCTGAAACGAAGTCTTGCTTGTAGGAAGACAAAGAGGCTGGGATTTAACTACTTTTCTGAAGGGAAACACACAGTATAGTTTTCATCCATGGATCACACTCTGCTTTAGAGCGAGAAGCACACTCTTGCTTTCTAGAGTCTCTAAGACAGCAGGAAATCTGAGTGTGCCCAGAACAAAACAACGGTGTTTCCTACACATATGGACCATATCTAGTCCAAATCTGCTTCTGAAACTGATACAAAGCACTGACCCTCTAACTTCCAATGCTGGTCAGTTAAGATGACAAACGTGTGAGCTCAGTGAACGATGTAGTTCGTTTGAGCAGAAAAGTGACTGCCCTTACCTGAAACGAAGTCTTGCTTGTAGGAAGACTCAGAGCCTGGGATTTAACTCCATTTCTGAAGGCAAACACACAGCATAGTTCTCATCCATGGATCACACTCTGCTTTAGAAAGAAGCACGCTCTTGCTTTCTAGAGTCTCTAAGACAGCAGGAAACGTGAGTGTGCTGAGAACAAAAGAACGGAGTTTTCTACACATAGGGACCATATCTAGTCCAACTCTTCTTCTGAAACTGATACAAAGCACTGGTCCTCTAACATCCAATGCTTGTCAGTTAAGATGAGAAACGTGTGAGCTTCATGAACGATGTAGTTCGTTTGAGCAGAAAAGTGACTGCCCTTACCTGAAACGAAGTCTTGCTTGTAGGAAGACTCAGAGCCTGGGATTTAACTCCATTTCTGATGTGAAACACACAGCAGTGTTCTCATCCATGGATCACACTCTGCTTTAGAGCGAGAAGCACGCTCTTGCTTTCTAAAGTCTCTAAGACAGCAGGAAACGTGAGTGTGCTGAGAACAAAAGAACGGTGTTTCCTACACATAGGGACCATATCTAGTCCAACTCTGCTTCTGAAACAGATACAAAGCACTGGTCCTCTAACATCCAATGCTTGTCAGTTAAGATGATAAACGTGTGAGCTTCGTGAACGATGTAGTTCCTTTGAGCAGAAAAGTGACTGCCCTTACCTGAAATGAAGTCTTGCTTGTAGGGAGACACAGAGCATGGGATTTAACTCCATTTCTGAAGTGAAACACACAGCATAGTCTCATCAATGGATCACACTCTGTTTTAAAGTGAGAAGCACGCTCTTGCTTTCTAGAGTCCTAAGACAGCATGAAACGTGAGTGTGCCCAGAACAAAAGAACGGTGTTTCCTACACATATGGACCATATGTAGTCCAAATCTGCTTCTGAAACTGATACAAAGCACTGACCCTCTAACATCCAATGTTTGTCAGTTAAGATGAGAAACGTGTGAGCTTCGTGAACGATGTAGGTCCTTTGAGAAGAAAACTGATTGCTCTTACCTGAAACGAAGTCCTGCTGGTAGGAAGACTCAGAGCTTGGGATTTAACTCCATTTCTGAAGTGAAACACACAGCAGTGTTCTCATCCATTGATCACACTCTGCGTTAGAATAAAAAGCATGCTCTTGCTTTCTAGAGTCTCTAAGACAGCAGGAAACGTGAGTGTGCTGAGAAAAAAAGAACGGTGTTTCCTACACATATGGACCATATCTAGTCCAACTCTTCTTCTGAAACTGATACAAAGCACAGGTCCTCTAACATCCAATGCTTGTCAGTTAAGATGAGAAACGTGTGAGCTCCGTGAAAGATGTAGTTCGTTAGAGCTGAAAAGTGACTGCCCTTACCTGAAACGAAGTCTTGCTTTTAGGAAGACTGAGAGCCTGGGATTTAACACTTTTTCTGATGTGAAACACACAGCAGTGTTCTCATCCATGGAGCACATTCTGCTTTAGAGCGAGAAGCACACTCTTGCTTTCTAGAGTCTCTAAGAGAGCAGGAAATCTGAGTGTGCCCAGAACAAAACAACGGTGTTTCCTACACATATGGACCATATCTACTCCCAATCTGCTTCTGAAACTGATACAAAGCACTGACCCTCTAACTTCCAATGCTGGTCAGTTAAGATGAGAAACGTGTGAGCTCAGTGAATGATGTAGTTCGTTTGAGCAGAAAAGTGACTGCCCTTACCTGAAACGAAGTCTTGCTTGTAGGAAGACTGAGAGCCTGGGATTTAACTCCATTTCTGATATGAAACACACAGCTGTGTTCTCATCCATGGATCACACTCTGCTTTAGAGCGAGAAGCACGCTCTTGCTTTCTAAAGTCTCTAATACAGCAGGAAACGTTTTGTGCTGAGAACAAAAGAACGGTGTTTCCTACACATAGGGACCATATCTAGTCCAACTCTGCTTCTGAAACAGATACAAAGCACTGGTCCTCTAACATCCAATGCTTGTCAGTTAAGATGAGAAACGTGTGAGCTTCGTGAACGATGTAGGTCCTTTGAGCAGAAAACTGACTGCTCTTACCTGAAACGAAGTCCTACTGGTAGGAAGACTCAGAGCTTGGGATTTAACTCCATTTCTGAAGTGAAACACTCAGCAGTGTTCTCATCCATTGATCACTCTCTGCATTAGAATAAGAAGCATGCTCTTGCTTTCTAGAGTCTCTAAGACAGCAGGAAATCTGAGTGTGCCCAGAACAAAAGCATGGTGTTTCCTACACATATGGACCATATCTAGTCCAAATCTGCTTCTGAAACTGATACAAAGCACTGACCCTCTAACTTGCAATGCTTGTCAGTTAAGATGAGAAACGTGTGAGCTCAGTGAACGATGTAGTTCCTTTGAGCAGAAAAGTGACTGCCCTTACCTGAAACGAAGTCTTGCTTGTAAGAAGACTCACAGCCTGGGATTAGACTCCATTTCTGAAGGCAAACACATAGCATAGTTCTCATCCATGGATCACACTCTGCTTTAGAGCGAGAAGCACGCTCTTGCTTTCTAGAGTCTCTAAGACAGCAGGAAACGTGAGTGTGCTGAGAAAAAAAGAACGGTGTTTCCTACACATACGGACCATATCTAGTCCATCTCTTCTTCTGAAACTGATACAAAGCACAAGTCCTCTAACATCCAATGCTTGTCAGTTAAGATGAGAAACATGTGAGCTCCGTGAAAGATGTAGTTCGTTTGAGCTGAAAAGTGACTGCCCTTACCTGAAACGAACTCTTGCTTTTAGGAAGACTGAGAGCCTGGGATTTAACTCCATTTCTGATGTGAAACACACAGCAGTGTTCTCATCCATGGATCACACTCTGTTTTAGAGCGAGAAGCACACTCTTGCTTTCTAGAGTCTCTAAGACAGCAGGAAATCTGAGTGTGCCCAGAACAAAACAACGGTGTTTCCTACACATAGGGACCATATCTAGTCCAACTCTGCTTCTGAAACAGATACAAAGCACTGGTCCTCTAACATCCAATGCTTGTCAGTTAAGATGAGAAACGTGTGAGCTTCGTGAACGATGTAGTTCCTTTGAGCAGAAAAGTGACAGCCCTTACCTGAAACGAAGTCTTGCTTGTAGGGAGACACAGAGCATGGGATTTAAATCCATTTCTGAAGTGAAACACACAGCATAGTCTCATCCATGGATCACACTCTGTTTTAAAGCAAGAAGCATGCTCTTGCTTTCTAGAGTCTCTAAGACAGCAGGAAACGTGAGTGTGCCCAGAACAAAAGAACGGTGTTTCCTACACATATGGACCATATGTAGTCCAAATCTGCTTCTGAAACTGACACAAAGCACTGACCCTCTAACATCCAATGCTTGTCAGTTAAGATGAGAAACGTGTGAGCCTCGTGAACGATGTAGGTCCTTTGAGAAGAAAACTGACTGCTCTTACCTGAAATGAATTCTTGCTGGTAGGAAGACTCAGAGCTTGGGATTTAACTACATTTCTGAAGTGAAACACACAGCAGTGTTCTCATCCATTGATCACACTCTGCATTAGAATAAGAAGCATGCTCTTGCTTTCTAGAGTCTCTAATACAGCAGGAAACATGAGTTTGCTGAGAACAAAAGAACGGTGTTTCCTACACATACGGACCATATCTAGTCGAACTCTGCTTCTGAAACTGATACAAAGCACTGGTCCTCTAACATCCAATGCTTGTCTGTTAAGATGAGAAACGTGTGAGCTCCGTGAAAGATGTAGTTCGTTTGAGCTGAAAAGTGATTGCCCTTACCTGAAACGAAGTCTTGCTTGTAGGAAGACAAAGAGGCTGGGATTTAACTACTTTTCTGAAGGGAAACACACAGTATAGTTTTCATCCATGGATCACACTCTGCTTTAGAGCGAGAAGCACACTCTTGCTTTCTAGAGTCTCTAAGACAGCAGGAAATCTGAGTGTGCCCAGAACAAAACAACGGTGTTTCCTACACATATGGACCATATCTAGTCCAAATCTGCTTCTGAAACTGATACAAAGCACTGACCCTCTAACTTCCAATGCTGGTCAGTTAAGATGACAAACGTGTGAGCTCAGTGAACGATGTAGTTCGTTTGAGCAGAAAAGTGACTGCCCTTACCTGAAACGAAGTCTTGCTTGTAGGAAGACTCAGAGCCTGGGATTTAACTCCATTTCTGAAGGCAAACACACAGCATAGTTCTCATCCATGGATCACACTCTGCTTTAGAAAGAAGCACGCTCTTGCTTTCTAGAGTCTCTAAGACAGCAGGAAACGTGAGTGTGCTGAGAACAAAAGAACGGAGTTTTCTACACATAGGGACCATATCTAGTCCAACTCTTCTTCTGAAACTGATACAAAGCACTGGTCCTCTAACATCCAATGCTTGTCAGTTAAGATGAGAAACGTGTGAGCTTCATGAACGATGTAGTTCGTTTGAGCAGAAAAGTGACTGCCCTTACCTGAAACGAAGTCTTGCTTGTAGGAAGACTCAGAGCCTGGGATTTAACTCCATTTCTGATGTGAAACACACAGCAGTGTTCTCATCCATGGATCACACTCTGCTTTAGAGCGAGAAGCACGCTCTTGCTTTCTAAAGTCTCTAAGACAGCAGGAAACGTGAGTGTGCTGAGAACAAAAGAACGGTGTTTCCTACACATAGGGACCATATCTAGTCCAACTCTGCTTCTGAAACAGATACAAAGCACTGGTCCTCTAACATCCAATGCTTGTCAGTTAAGATGATAAACGTGTGAGCTTCGTGAACGATGTAGTTCCTTTGAGCAGAAAAGTGACTGCCCTTACCTGAAATGAAGTCTTGCTTGTAGGGAGACACAGAGCATGGGATTTAACTCCATTTCTGAAGTGAAACACACAGCATAGTCTCATCAATGGATCACACTCTGTTTTAAAGTGAGAAGCACGCTCTTGCTTTCTAGAGTCCTAAGACAGCATGAAACGTGAGTGTGCCCAGAACAAAAGAACGCTGTTTCCTACACATATGGACCATATGTAGTCCAAATCTGCTTCTGAAACTGATACAAAGCACTGACCCTCTAACATCCAATGTTTGTCAGTTAAGATGAGAAACGTGTGAGCTTCGTGAACGATGTAGGTCCTTTGAGAAGAAAACTGATTGCTCTTACCTGAAACGAAGTCCTGCTGGTAGGAAGACTCAGAGCTTGGGATTTAACTCCATTTCTGAAGTGAAACACACAGCAGTGTTCTCATCCATTGATCACACTCTGCGTTAGAATAAAAAGCATGCTCTTGCTTTCTAGAGTCTCTAAGACAGCAGGAAACGTGAGTGTGCTGAGAAAAAAAGAACGGTGTTTCCTACACATATGGACCATATCTAGTCCAACTCTTCTTCTGAAACTGATACAAAGCACAGGTCCTCTAACATCCAATGCTTGTCAGTTAAGATGAGAAACGTGTGAGCTCCGTGAAAGATGTAGTTCGTTAGAGCTGAAAAGTGACTGCCCTTACCTGAAACGAAGTCTTGCTTTTAGGAAGACTGAGAGCCTGGGATTTAACTCTTTTTCTGATGTGAAACACACAGCAGTGTTCTCATCCATGGAGCACATTCTGCTTTAGAGCGAGAAGCACACTCTTGCTTTCTAGAGTCTCTAAGAGAGCAGGAAATCTGAGTGTGCCCAGAACAAAACAACGGTGTTTCCTACACATATGGACCATATCTACTCCCAATCTGCTTCTGAAACTGATACAAAGCACTGACCCTCTAACTTCCAATGCTGGTCAGTTAAGATGAGAAACGTGTGAGCTCAGTGAATGATGTAGTTCGTTTGAGCAGAAAAGTGACTGCCCTTACCTGAAACGAAGTCTTGCTTGTAGGAAGACTGAGAGCCTGGGATTTAACTCCATTTCTGATATGAAACACACAGCTGTGTTCTCATCCATGGATCACACTCTGCTTTAGAGCGAGAAGCACGCTCTTGCTTTCTAAAGTCTCTAATACAGCAGGAAACGTTTTGTGCTGAGAACAAAAGAACGGTGTTTCCTACACATAGGGACCATATCTAGTCCAACTCTGCTTCTGAAACAGATACAAAGCACTGGTCCTATAACATCCAATGCTTGTCAGTTAAGATGAGAAACGTGTGAGCTTCGTGAACGATGTAGGTCCTTTGAGCAGAAAACTGACTGCTCTTACCTGAAACGAAGTCCTACTGGTAGGAAGACTCAGAGCTTGGGATTTAACTCCATTTCTGAAGTGAAACACTCAGCAGTGTTCTCATCCATTGATCACTCTCTGCATTAGAATAAGAAGCATGCTCTTGCTTTCTAGAGTCTCTAAGACAGCAGGAAATCTGAGTGTGCCCAGAACAAAAGCATGGTGTTTCCTACACATATGGACCATATCTAGTCCAAATCTGCTTCTGAAACTGATACAAAGCACTGACCCTCTAACTTGCAATGCTTGTCAGTTAAGATGAGAAACGTGTGAGCTCAGTGAACGATGTAGTTCCTTTGAGCAGAAAAGTGACTGCCCTTACCTGAAACGAAGTCTTGCTTGTAAGAAGACTCACAGCCTGGGATTAGACTCCATTTCTGAAGGCAAACACATAGCATAGTTCTCATCCATGGATCACACTCTGATTTAGAGCGAGAAGCACGCTCTTGCTTTCTAGAGTCTCTAAGACAGCAGGAAACGTGAGTGTGCTGAGAAAAAAAGAACGGTGTTTCCTACACATACGGACCATATCTAGTCCATCTCTTCTTCTGAAACTGATACAAAGCACAAGTCCTCTAACATCCAATGCTTGTCAGTTAAGATGAGAAACATGTGAGCTCCGTGAAAGATGTAGTTCGTTTGAGCTGAAAAGTGACTGCCCTTACCTGAAACGAACTCTTGCTTTTAGGAAGACTGAGAGCCTGGGATTTAACTCCATTTCTGATGTGAAACACACAGCAGTGTTCTCATCCATGGATCACACTCTGTTTTAGAGCGAGAAGCACACTCTTGCTTTCTAGAGTCTCTAAGACAGCAGGAAATCTGAGTGTGCCCAGAACAAAACAACGGTGTTTCCTACACATATGGACCATATCTATTCCAAATCTGCTTCTGAAACTGATACAAAGCACTGACCCTCTAACATCCAATGCTTGTCAGTTAAGATGAGAAACGTGTGATCTTCGTGAACGATGTAGTTCGTCTGAGCAGAAAAGTGACTGCCCTTACCTGAAACGAAGTCTTGCTTGTAGGAAGACTCAGAGCCTGGGATTTAACTCCATTTCTGATGTGAAACACACAGCAGTGTTCTCATCCATGGATCACACTCTGCTTTAGAACAAGAAGCACGCTCTTGCTTTCTAAAGTCTCTAAGACAGCAGGAAACGTGAGTGTGCCCAGAACAAAAGAACGGTGTTTCCTACACATAGGGACCATATGTAGTCCAAATCTGCTTCTGAAACTGACACAAAGCACTGACCCTCTAACATCCAATGCTTGTCAGTTAAGATGAGAAACGTGTGAGCCTCCTGAACGATGTAGGTCCTTTGAGAAGAAAACTGACTGCTCTTACCTGAAACGAATTCTTGCTGGTAGGAAGACTCAGAGCTTGGGATTTAACTCCATTTCTGAAGTGAAACACACAGCAGTGTTCTCATCCATTGATCACACTCTGCATTAGAATAAGAAGCATGCTCTTGCTTTCTAGAGTCTCTAATACAGCAGGAAACATGAGTTTGCTGAGAACAAAAGAACGGTGTTTCCTACACATACGGACCATATCTAGTTGAACTCTGCTTCTGAAACTGATACAAAGCACTGGTCCTCTAACATCCAATGCTTGTCTGGTAAGATGAGAAACGTGTGAGCTCCGTGAAAGATGTAGTTCGTTTGAGCTGAAAAGTGACTGCCCTTACCTGAAACGAAGTCTTGCTTGTAGGAAGACAAAGAGGCTGGGATTTAACTACTTTTCTGAAGGGAAACACAAAGAATAGTTTTCATCCATGGATCACACTCTGTTTTAGAGCGAGAAGCACACTCTTGCTTTCTAGAATCTCTAAGACAGCAGGAAATCTGAGTATGCCCAGAACAAAAGAACGGTGTTTCCTACACATATGGACCTTATCTAGTCCAAATCTGCTTCTGAAACTGATACAAAGCACTGACCCTCTAACTTCCAATGCTTGTAAGTTAAGATGAGAAACGTGTGAGCTGAGTTAACGATGTAGTACGTTTGAGCAGAAAAGTGACTGCCCTTACCTGAAACGAATTCTTGCTTGTAGGAAGACTCAGAGCCTGGGATTTAACTCCTTTTCTGAAGGGAAACACACAGCATAGTTCTCATCCATGGTTCACACTCTGCTTTAGAGCGAGAAGCACGCTCTTGCTTTCTAGAGTCTCTAAGACAGCAGGAAACGTGAGTGTGCTGAGAACAAAAGAACGGAGTTTTCTACACATAGGGACCATATCTAGTCCAACTCTTCTTCTGAAACTGATACAAAGCACTGGTCCTCTAACATCCAATGCTTGTCAGTTAAGATGAGAAACGTGTGAGCTTCATGAACGATGTAGTTCGTTTGAGCAGAAAAGTGACTGCCCTTACCTGAAACGAAGTCTTGCTTGTAGGAAGACTCAGAGCCTGGGATTTAACTCCATTTCTGATGTGAAACACACAGCAGTGTTCTCATCCATGGATCACACTCTGCTTTAGAGCGAGAAGCACGCTCTTGCTTTCTAAAGTCTCTAAGACAGCAGGAAACGTGAGTGTGCTGAGAACAAAAGAACGGTGTTTCCTACACATAGGGACCATATCTAGTCCAACTCTGCTTCTGAAACAGATACAAAGCACTGGTCCTCTAACATCCAATGCTTGTCAGTTAAGATGAGAAACGTGTGAGCTTCATGAACGATGTAGTTCCTTTGAGCAGAAAAGTGACTGCCCTTACCTGAAACGAAGTCTTGCTTGTAGGGAGACACAGAGCATGGGATTTAACTCCATTTCTGAAGTGAAACACACAGCATAGTCTCATCAATGGATCACACTCTGTTTTAAAGTGAGAAGCACGCTCTTGCTTTCTAGAGTCTCTAAGACAGCAGGAAACGTGAGTGTGCCCAGAACAAAAGAACGGTGTTTCCTACACATATGGACCATATGTAGTCCAAATCTGCTTCTGAAACTGATACAAAGCACTGACCCTCTAACATCCAATGTTTGTCAGTTAAGATGAGAAACGTGTGAGCTTCGTGAACGATGTAGGTCCTTTGAGAAGAAAACTGATTGCTCTTACCTGAAACGAAGTCCTGCTGGTAGGAAGACTCAGAGCTTGGGATTTAACTCCATTTCTGAAGTGAAACACACAGCAGTGTTCTCATCCATTGATCACACTCTGCGTTAGAATAAAAAGCATGCTCTTGCTTTCTAGAGTCTCTAATACAGCAGGAAACATGAGTTTGCTGAGAACAAAAAACGGTGTTTCCTACACATACGGACCATATCTAGTAGAACTCTGCTTCTGAAACTGATACAAAGCACTGGACCTCTAACATCCAAAGCTTGTCTGTTAAGATGAGAAACGTGTGAGCTCCGTGAAAGATGTAGTTCGTTTGAGCTGAAAAGTGACTGCCCTTACCTGAAACGAAGTCTTGCTTGTAGGAAGACTCAGAGCCTGGGATTTAACTGCATTTCTGAAGGCTAACACACAGCATAGTTCTCATCCATGGATCACACTCTGCTTTAGAAAGAAGCACGCTCTTGCTTTCTAGAGTCTCTAAGACAGCAGGAAACGTGAGTGTGCTGAGAACAAAAGAACGGTATTTCCTACACATACGGACCACATCTAGTCCAACTCTTCTTCTGAAACTGATACAAAGCACTGGTCCTCTAACATCCAATGCTTGTCAGTTTAGATGAGAAACGTGTGAGCTTCGTGAACGATGAAGTTCGTTTGAGCAGAAAACTGACTGCCCTTACCTGAAACGAAGTCCTGCTTGTAGGAAGACTCAGAGCCTGGGATTTAACTCCATTTCTGAAGTGAAACAAACAGCAGTGTTCTCATCCATTGATCACCCTCTGCGTTAGAACAAGAAGCATGCTCTTGCTTTCTAGATTCTCTAAGACAGCAGGAAACGTGAGTTTGCTGAGAACAAAAGAACGGTGTTTCCTACACTTATGGACCATATCTAGTCCAACTCTGCTTCTGAAACTGATACAAAGCACTGGTCCTCTAACATCCAATGCTTATCTGTTAAGATGAGAAACGTGTGAGCTCCGTGAAAGATGTAGTTCGTTTGAGCTGAAAAGTGACTGCCCTTACCTGAAACGAACTCTTGCTTGTAGGAAGACATAGAGCCTGGGATTTAACTACTTTTCTGAAGGGAAACACACAGCATAGTTTTCATCCATGGATCACACTCTGCTTTAGAGCGAGAAGCACACTCTTGCTTTCTAGAGTCTCTAAGACAGCAGGAAATCTGAGTGTGCCCAGAACAAACGAACGGTGTTTCCTACACATATGGACCATATCTAGTCAAAATCTGCTTCTGAAACTGATACAAAGCACTGACCCTCCAACATCCAATTCTTG
This sequence comes from Onychomys leucogaster, assembly GCA_949786385.1. NCBI lineage: Eukaryota > Metazoa > Chordata > Mammalia > Rodentia > Cricetidae > Onychomys > Onychomys leucogaster. Next base: position 156,248 of record CATKUP010000354.1, read on the forward strand.
TCAGTTAAGATTAGAAACGTGTGAGCTTCGTGAACGATGTAGTTATTTTGAGCAGAAAAGTGACTGCCCTTACCTGAATTGAAGTCTTGCTTGTAGAAAGACTCAGAGCCTGGGATTTATCTCCATTTCTGAAGTAAATCACACAGCAGTGTAATCATCCATTGATCACAGTCTGCTTTAGAACAAGAAGCACGATCTTGCTTTCTAGAGTCTCTAAGACAGCAGGAAATGTGAGTTTGCTGAGAACAAAAGAACGGTGTTTCCTATACATATGCACCATATCTAGTCCAACTCTGCTTCTGAAACTGATACAAAGCACTGGTCCTCTAACATCCAATGCTTGTCTGTTAAGATGACAAACATATGAGCTCCGTGAACGATGTAGTTCGTTTGAGCTGAAAAGTGACTGCCCTTACCTGAAACGAAGTCTTGCTTGTAGGAAGACACAGAGCCTTGGATTTAACTCCTTTTCTGAAGGGAAACACACAGCATAGTTCTCATCCATGGTTCACACTCTGCTTTAGAGCGAGAAGCACGCTCTTGCTTTCTACAGTCTCTAAGACAGCAGGAAACGTGAGTGTGCCCAGAACAAAAGATCGGTGTTTCCTACACATATGGACCATATGTAGTCCAAAGCTGCTTCTGAAACTGATACAAAGCACTGACCCTCTGACACCCAATGCTTGTCAGTTAAGATGAGAAACGTGTGAGTTTCATGAATGATGTAGTTCGTTTGAGCAGAAAACTGACTGCCCTTACCTAAAATGAAGTCTTCCTTGTAGGAAGACTCAGAGCTTGGGATTTAACTCCATTTCTGAAGTGAAACACACAGCTGTGTTCTCATCCATTGATCACACTCTGCGTTTGAACAAGAAGCATGCTCTTCTTTCTAGAGTCTCTAAGACAGCAGGAAACGTGAGTTTGGTGAGAACAAAAGAGCGGTGTTTCATACACATACGGACCATATCTAGTCGAACTCTGCTTCTGAAACTGATACAAAGCAGTGGACCTCTAACATCCAATGCTTGTCTGTTAAGATGAGAAACGTGTGAGCTCCGTGAAAGATGTAGTTCGTTTGAGCTGAAAAGTGACTGCCCTTACCTGAAACGAAGTCTTGCTTGTAGGAAGACATAGAGCCTGGGATTTAACTACTTTTCTGAAGGGAAACACACAGCATAGTTTTCATCCATGGATCACACTCTGCTTTAGAGCGAGAAGCACACTCTTGCTTTCTAGAGTCTCTAAGACAGCAGGAAATCTGAGTGTGCCCAGAAAAAAAGAAGGGTGTTTCCTACACATATGGACCATATCTAGTCCAAATCTGCTTCTGAAACTGATACAAAGCACTGACCCTCTAACATCCAATGCTTGTCAGTTAAGATGAGAAACGTGTGAGCTCAGTGAACGATGTAGTTCGTTTGAGCAGAAAATTGACTGCCCTTACCTGAAACGAAGTCTTGCTTGTAGGAAGACTCAGAACCTGGGATTTAACTCCATTTCTGAAGGCAAACACACAGCATAGTTCTCATCCATGGATCACACTCTGCTTTAGAGCGAGAAGCACGCTCTTGCTTTCTAGAGTCTCTAAGACAGCAGGAAACATGAGTGTGCTGAGAACAAAAGAACGGTGTTTCCTACACATACGGACCATATCTAGTCCAACTCTTCTTCTGAAACTGATACAAAGCACTGGTCCTCTAAAATCCAATGCTTGTCAGTTAAGATGAGAAACGTGTGAGCTTTGTGAATGATGTAGTTCCTTTGAACTGAAAAGTGACTGCCCTTACATGAAACGAAATCTTGCTTGTAGTAAGACACAGAGCCTGGGATTTAAGTCCATTTCTGAAGGGAAACACATAGCATAGTTCTCATCCTGGATCACACTCTGCTTTAGAGCGAGAATCACACTCTTGTTTTTTAGAGTCTCTAAGACAGCAGGAAACGTGAGTGTGCTGAGAACAAAAGAACGGTGTTTCCTACACATAGGGACTATATCTAGTCCAACTCTGCTTCTGAAACAGATACAAAGCACTGGTCCTCTAACATCCAATGCTTGTCAGTTAAGATGAGAAACGTGTGAGCTTCGTGAACGATGTAGTTCCTTTGAGCAGAAAAGTGACAGCCCTTACCTGAAACGAAGTCTTGCTTGTAGGGAGACACAGAGCATGGGAATTAAATCCATTTCTGAAGTGAAACACACAGCATAGTCTCATCCATGGATCACACTCTGTTTTAAAGCAAGAAGCATGCTCTTGCTTTCTAGAGTCTCTAAGAGAGCAGGAAACGTGAGTGTGCCCAGAACAAAAGAACGGTGTTTCCTACACATATGGACCATATGCAGTCCAAATCTGCTTCTGAAACTGACACAAAGCACTGACCCTCTAACATCCAATGCTTGTCAGTTAAGATGAGAAACGTGTGAGCCTCGTGAACGATGTAGGTCCTTTGAGCAGAAAACTGACTGCTCTTACCTGAAACGAATTCTTGCTGGTAGGAAGACTCAGAGCTTGGGATTTAACTCCATTTCTGAAGTGAAACACACAGCAGTGTTCTCATCCATTGATCACACTCTGCATTAGAATAAGAAGCATGCTCTTGCTTTCTAGAGTCTCTAATACAGCAGGAAACATGAGTTTGCTGAGAACAAAAGAACGGTGTTTCCTACACATACGGACCATATCTAGTCGAACTCTGCTTCTGAAACTGATACAAAGCACTGGTCCTCTAACATCCAATGCTTGTCTGGTAAGATGAGAAACGTGTGAGCTCCGTGAAAGATGTAGTTCGTTTGAGCTGAAAAGTGATTGCCCTTACCTGAAACGAAGTCTTGCTTGTAGGAAGACAAAGAGGCTGGGATTTAACTACTTTTCTGAAGGGAAACACAAAGAATAGTTTTCATCCATGGATCACACTCTGTTTTAGAGCGAGAAGCACACTCTTGCTTTCTAGAATCTCTAAGACAGCAGGAAATCTGAGTATGCCCAGAACAAAAGAACGGTGTTTCCTACACATATGGACCATATCTAGTCCAAATCTGCTTCTGAAACTGATACAAAGCACTGACCCTCTAACTTCCAATGCTTGTCAGTTAAGATGAGAAACGTGTGAGCTCAGTTAACGATGTAGTTCGTTTGAGCAGAAAAGTGACTGCCCTTACCTGAAACGAATTCTTGCTTGTAGGAAGACTCAGAGCCTGGGATTTAACTCCTTTTCTGAAGGGAAACACACAGCATAGTTCTCATCCATGGTTCACACTCTGCTATAGAGCGAGAAGCACGCTCTTGCTTTCTAGAGTCTCTAAGACAGCAGGAAACGTGAGCGTGCCCAGAACAAAAGAACGGTGTTTCCTACACATATGGACCATATGTAGTCCAAATCTGCTTCTGAAACTGACACAAAGCACTGACCCTCTAACATGCAATGCTTGTCAGTTAAGATGAGAAACGTGTGAGCCTCGTGAACGATGTAGGTCCTTTGAGCAGAAAACTGACAGCTCTTACCTGAAACGAATTCTTGCAGATAGGAAGACTCAGAGCTTGGGATTTAACTCCATTTCTGAAGTGAAACACACAGCAGTGTTCTCATCCATTGATCACACTCTGCGTTAGAATAAGAAGCATGCTCTTGCTTTCTAGAGTCTCTAATACAGCAGGAAACATGAGTTTGCTGAGAACAAAAAACGGTGTTTCCTACACATACGGACCATATCTAGTCGAACTCTGCTTCTGAAACTGATACAAAGCACTGGTCCTCTAACATCCAATGCTTGTCTGTTAAGATGAGAAACGTGTGAGCTCCGTGAAAGATGTAGTTCGTTTGAGCTGAAAAGTGATTGCCCTTACCTGAAACGAAGTCTTGCTTGTAGGAAGACAAAGAGGCTGGGATTTAACTACTTTTCTGAAGGGAAACACAAAGAATAGTTTTCATCCATGGATCACACTCTGTTTTAGAGCGAGAAGCACACTCTTGCTTTCTAGAATCTCTAAGACATCAGGAAATCTGAGTATGCCCAGAACAAAAGAACGGTGTTTCCTACACATATGGACCATATCTAGTCCAAATCTGCTTCTGAAACTGATACAAAGCACTGACCCTCTAACTTCCAATGCTTGTCAGTTAAGATGAGAAACGTGTGAGCTCAGTTAACGATGTAGTTCCTTTGAGCAGAAAAGTGACTGCCCTTACCTGAAACGAATTCTTGCTTGTAGGAAGACTCAGAGCCTGGGATTTAACTCCTTTTCTGAAGGGAAACACACAGCATAGTTCTCATCCATGGTTCACACTCTGCTTTAGAGCGAGAAGCACGCTCTTGCTTTCTAGAGTCTCTAAGACAGCAGGAAACGTGAGCGTGCCCAGAACAAAAGAACGGTGTTTCCTACACATATGGACCATATGTAGTCCAAATCTGCTTCTGAAACTGACACAAAGCACTGACCCTCTAACATGCAATGCTTGTCAGTTAAGATGAGAAACGTGTGAGCCTCGTGAACGATGTAGGTCCTTTGAGCAGAAAACTGACTGCTCTTACCTGAAACGAATTCTTGCTGATAGGAAGACTCAGAGCTTGGGATTTAACTCCATTTCTGAAGTGAAACACACAGCAGTGTTCTCATCCATTGATCACACTCTGCGTTAGAATAAGAAGCATGCTCTTGCTTTCTAGAGTCTCTAATACAGCAGGAAACATGAGTTTGCTGAGAACAAAAAACGGTGTTTCCTACACATGCGGACCATATCTAGTCGAACTCTGCTTCTGAAACTGATACAAAGCACTGGTCCTCTAACATCCAATGCTTGTCTGTTAAGATGAGAAACGTGTGAGCTCCGTGAAAGATGTAGTTCGTTTGAGCTGAAAAGTGATTGCCCTTACCTGAAACGAAGTCTTGCTTGTAGGAAGACAAAGAGGCTGGGATTTAACTACTTTTCTGAAGGGAAACACACAGTATAGTTTTCATCCATGGATCACACTCTGCTTTAGAGCGAGAAGCACACTCTTGCTTTCTAGAGTCTCTAAGACAGCAGGAAATTTGAGTGTGCCCAGAACAAAACAACGGTGTTTCCTACACATATGGACCATATCTAGTCCAAATCTCCTTCTGAAACTGATACAAAGCACTGACCCTCTAACTTCCAATGCTGGTCAGTTAAGATGAGAAACGTGTGAGCTCAGTGAACGATGTAGTTCGTTTGAGCAGAAAAGTGACTGCCCTTATCTGAAACGAAGTCTTGCTTGTAGGAAAACTCAGAGCCTGGGATTTAACTCCATTTCTGAAGGCAAACACACAGCATAGTTCTCATCCATGGATCACACTCTGCTTTAGAAAGAAGCACGCTCTTGCTTTCTAGAGTCTCTAAGACAGCAGAAAACGTGAGTGTGCTGAGAACAAAAGAACGGAGTTTTCTACACATAGGGACCATATCTAGTCCAACTCTTCTTCTGAAACTGATACAAAGCACTGGTCCTCTAACATCCAATGCTTGTCAGTTAAGATGAGAAACGTGTGAGCTTCATGAACGATGTAGTTCGTTTGAGCAGAAAAGTGACTGCCCTTACCTGAAACGAAGTCTTGCTTGTAGGAAGACTCAGAGCCTGGGATTTAACTCCATTTCTGATGTGAAACACACAGCAGTGTTCTCATCCATGGATCACACTCTGCTTTAGAGCGAGAAGCACGCTCTTGCTTTCTAAAGTCTCTAAGACAGCAGGAAACGTGAGTGTGCCCAGAACAAAAGAACGGTGTTTCCTACACATATGGATCATATGTAGTCCAAATCTGCTTCTGAAACTGATACAAAGCACTGACCCTCTAACATCCAATGTTTGTCAGTTAAGATGAGAAACGTGTGAGCTTCGTGAACGATGTAGGTCCTTTGAGAAGAAAACTGATTGCTCTTACCTGAAACGAAGTCCTGCTTGTAGGAAGACTCAGAGCTTGGGATTTAACTCCATTTCTGAAGTGAAACACACAGCAGTGTTCTCATCCATTGATCACACTCTGCGTTAGAATAAAAAGCATGCTCTTGCTTTCTAGAGTCTCTAAGACAGCAGGAAACGTGAGTGTGCTGAGAAAAAAAGAACGGTGTTTCCTACACATACGGACCATATCTAGTCCAACTCTTCTTCTGAAACTGATACAAAGCACAGGTCCTCTAACATCCAATGCTTGTCAGTTTAGATGAGAAACGTGTGAGCTCCGTGAAAGATGTAGTTCGTTAGAGCTGAAAAGTGACTGCCCTTACCTGAAACGAAGTCTTGCTTTTAGGAAGACTGAGAGCCTGGGATTTAACTCTTTTTCTGATGTGAAACACACAGCAGTGTTCTCATCCATGGAGCACATTCTGCTTTAGAGCGAGAAGCACACTCTTGCTTTCTAGAGTCTCTAAGAGAGCAGGAAATCTGAGTGTGCCCAGAACAAAACAACGGTGTTTCCTACACATATGGACCATATCTACTCCCAATCTGCTTCTGAAACTGATACAAAGCACTGACCCTCTAACTTCCAATGCTGGTCAGTTAAGATGAGAAACGTGTGAGCTCAGTGAATGATGTAGTTCGTTTGAGCAGAAAAGTGACTGCCCTTACCTGAAACGAAGTCTTGCTTGTAGGAAGACTGAGAGCCTGGGATTTAACTCCATTTCTGATATGAAACACACAGCAGTGTTCTCATCCATGGATCACACTCTGCTTTAGAGCGAGAAGCACGCTCTTGCTTTCTAAAGTCTCTAAGACAGCAGGAAATGTGAGTGTGCTGAGAACAAAAGAACGGTGTTTCCTACACATAGGGACCATATCTAGTCCAACTCTGCTTCTGAAACAGATACAAAGCACTGGTCCTCTAACATCCAATGCTTGTCAGTTAAGATGAGAAACGTGTGAGCTTCGTGAACGATGTAGGTCCTTTGAGCAGAAAACTGACTGCTCTTACCTGAAACGAAGTCCTACTGGTAGGAAGACTCAGAGCTTGGGATTTAACTCCATTTCTGATGTGAAACACTCAGCAGTGTTCTCATCCATTGATCACTCTCTGCATTAGAATAAGAAGCATGCTCTTGCTTTCTAGAGTCTCTAAGACAGCAGGAAATCTGAGTGTGCCCAGAACAAAAGAATGGTGTTTCCTACACATATGGACCATATCTAGTCCAAATCTGCTTCTGAAACTGATACAAAGCACTGACCCTCTAACTTGCAATGCTTGTCAGTTAAGATGAGAAACGTGTGAGCTCAGTGAACGATGTAGTTCCTTTGAGCAGAAAAGTGACTGCCCTTACCTGAAACGAAGTCTTGCTTGTAAGAAGACTCACAGCCTGGGATTAAACTCCATTTCTGAAGGCAAACACATAGCATAGTTCTCATCCATGGATCACACTCTGATTTAGAGCGAGAAGCACGCTCTTGCTTTCTAGAGTCTCTAAGACAGCAGGAAACGTGAGTGTGGTGAGAAAAAAAGAACGGTGTTTCCTACACATACGGACCATATCTAGTACATCTCTTCTTCTGAAACTGATACAAAGCACAAGTCCTCTAACATCCAATGCTTGTCAGTTAAGATGAGAAACATGTGAGCTCCGTGAAAGATGTAGTTCGTTTGAGCTGAAAAGTGACTGCCCTTACCTGAAACGAACTCTTGCTTTTAGGAAGACTGAGAGCCTGGGATTTAACTCCATTTCTGATGTGAAACACACAGCAGTGTTCTCATCCATGGATCACACTCTGTTTTAGAGCGAGAAGCACACTCTTGCTTTCTAGAGTCTCTAAGACAGCAGGAAATCTGAGTGTGCCCAGAACAAAACAACGGTGTTTCCTACACATATGGACCATATCTATTCCAAATCTGCTTCTGAAACTGATACAAAGCACTGACCCTCTAACATCCAATGCTTGTCAGTTAAGATGAGAAACGTGTGATCTTCGTGAACGATGTAGTTCGTTTGAGCAGAAAAGTGACTGCCCTTACCTGAAACGAAGTCTTGCTTGTAGGAAGACTCAGAGCCTGGGATTTAACTCCATTTCTGATGTGAAACACACAGCAGTGTTCTCATCCATGGATCACACTCTGCTTTAGAACAAGAAGCACGCTCTTGCTTTCTAAAGTCTCTAAGACAGCAGGAAACGTGAGTGTGCTGAGAACAAAAGAACGGTGTTTCCTACACATAGGGACCATATCTAGTCCAACTCTGCTTCTGAAACAGATACAAAGCACTGGCCCTCTAACATCCAATGCTTGTCAGTTAAGATGAGAAACGTGTGAGCTTCGTGAACGATGTAGTTCCTTTGAGCAGAAAAGTGACAGCCCTTACCTGAAACGAAGTCTTGCTTGTAGGGAGACACAGAGCATGGGATTTAAATCCATTACTGAAGTGAAACACACAGCATAGTCTCATCCATGGATCACACTCTGTTTTAAAGCAAGAAGCATGCTCTTGCTTTCTAGAGTCTCTAAGACAGCAGGAAACGTGAGTGTGCCCAGAACAAAAGAACGGTGTTTCCTACACATATGGACCATATGTAGTCCAAATCTGCTTCTGAAACTGACACAAAGCACTGACCCTCTAACATCCAATGCTTGTCAGTTAAGATGAGAAACGTGTGAGCCTCGTGAACGATGTAGGTCCTTTGAGAAGAAAACTGACTGCTCTTACCTGAAACGAATTCTTGCTGGTAGGAAGACTCAGAGCTTGGGATTTAACTCCATTTCTGAAGTGAAACACACAGCAGTGTTCTCATCCATTGATCACACTCTGCATTAGAATAAGAAGCATGCTCTTGCTTTCTAGAGTCTCTAATACAGCAGGAAACATGAGTTTGCTGAGAACAAAAAACGGTGTTTCCTACACATACGGACCATATCTAGTCGAACTCTGCTTCTGAAACTGATACAAAGCACTGGTCCTCTAACATCCAATGCTTGTCTGTTAAGATGAGAAACGTGTGAGCTCCGTGAAAGATGTAGTTCGTTTGAGCTGAAAAGTGATTGCCCTTACCTGAAACGAAGTCTTACTTGTAGGAAGACAAAGAGGCTGGGATTTAACTACTTTTCTGAAGGGAAACACACAGTATAGTTTTCATCCATGGATCACACTCTGCTTTAGAGCGAGAAGCACACTCTTGCTTTCTAGAGTCTCTAAGACAGCAGGAAATTTGAGTGTGCCCAGAACAAAACAACGGTGTTTCCTACACATATGGACCATATCTAGTCCAAATCTGCTTCTGAAACTGATACAAAGCACTGACCCTCTAACTTCCAATGCTGGTCAGTTAAGATGAGAAACGTGTGAGCTCAGTGAACGATGTAGTTCGTTTGAGCAGAAAAGTGACTGCCCTTACCTGAAACGAAGTCTTGCTTGTAGGAAAACTCAGAGCCTGGGATTTAACTCCATTTCTGAAGGCAAACACACAGCATAGTTCTCATCCATGGATCACACTCTGCTTTAGAAAGAAGCACGCTCTTGCTTTCTAGAGTCTCTAAGACAGCAGGAAACGTGAGTGTGCTGAGAACAAAAGAACGGAGTTTTCTACACATAGGGACCATATCTAGTCCAACTCTTCTTCTGAAACTGATACAAAGCACTGGTCCTCTAACATCCAAGGCTTGTCAATTAAGATGAGAAACGTGTGAGCTTCATGAACGATGTAGTTCGTTTGAGCAGAAAAGTGACTGCCCTTACCTGAAACGAAGTCTTGCTTGTAGGAAGACTCAGAGCCTGGGATTTAACTCCATTTCTGATGTGAAACACACAGCAGTGTTCTCATCCATGGATCACACTCTGCTTTAGAGCGAGAAGCACGCTCTTGCTTTCTAAAGTCTCTAAGACAGCAGGAAACATGAGTGTGCCCAGAACAAAAGAACGGTGTTTCCTACACATATGGACCATATGTAGTCCAAATCTGCTTCTGAAACTGATACAAAGCACTGACCCTCTAACATCCAATGTTTGTCAGTTAAGATGAGAAACGTGTGAGCTTCGTGAACGATGTAGGTCCTTTGAGAAGAAAACTGATTGCTCTTACCTGAAACGAAGTCCTGCTTGTAGGAAGACTCAGAGCTTGGGATTTAACTCCATTTCTGAAGTGAAACACACAGCAGTGTTCTCATCCATTGATCACACTCTGCGTTAGAATAAAAAGCATGCTCTTGCTTTCTAGAGTCTCTAAGACAGCAGGAAACGTGAGTGTGCTGAGAAAAAAAGAACGGTGTTTCCTACACATACGGACCATATCTAGTCCAACTCTTCTTCTGAAACTGATACAAAGCACAGGTCCTCTAACATCCAATGCTTGTCAGTTTAGATGAGAAACGTGTGAGCTCCGTGAAAGATGTAGTTCGTTAGAGCTGAAAAGTGACTGCCCTTACCTGAAACGAAGTCTTGCTTTTAGGAAGACTGAGAGCCTGGGATTTAACTCTTTTTCTGATGTGAAACACACAGCTGTGTTCTCATCCATGGAGCACATTCTGCTTTAGAGCGAGAAGCACACTCTTGCTTTCTAGAGTCTCTAAGAGAGCAGGAAATCTGAGTGTGCCCAGAACAAAACAACGGTGTTTCCTACACATATGGACCATATCTACTCCCAATCTGCTTCTGAAACTGATACAAAGCACTGACCCTCTAACTTCCAATGCTGGTCAGTTAAGATGAGAAACGTGTGAGCTCAGTGAATGATGTAGTTCGTTTGAGCAGAAAAGTGACTGCCCTTACCTGAAACGAAGTCTTGCTTGTAGGAAGACTGAGAGCCTGGGATTTAACTCCATTTCTGATATGAAACACACAGCAGTGTTCTCATCCATGGATCACACTCTCCTTTAGAGCGAGAAGCACGCTCTTGCTTTCTAAAGTCTCTAAGACAGCAGGAAATGTGAGTGTGCTGAGAACAAAAGAACGGTGTTTCCTACACATAGGGACCATATCTAGTCCAACTCTGCTTCTGAAACAGATACAAAGCACTGGTCCTCTAACATCCAATGCTTGTCAGTTAAGATGAGAAACGTGTGAGCTTCGTGAACGATGTAGGTCCTTTGAGCAGAAAACTGACTGCTCTTACCTGAAACGAAGTCCTACTGGTAGGAAGACTCAGAGCTTGGGATTTAACTCCATTTCTGAAGTGAAACACTCAGCAGTGTTCTCATCCATTGATCACTCTCTGCATTAGAATAAGAAGCATGCTCTTGCTTTCTAGAGTCTCTAAGACAGCAGGAAATCTGAGTGTGCCCAGAACAAAAGAATGGTGTTTCCTACACATATGGACCATATCTAGTCCAAATCTGCTTCTGAAACTGATACAAAGCACTGGTCCTCTAACATCCAATGCTTGTCTGTTAAGATGAGAAACGTGTGAGCTCCATGAAAGATGTAGTTCGTTTGAGCTGAAAAGTTATTGCCCTTACCTGAAACGAAGTCTTGCTTGTAGGAAGACAAAGAGGCTGGGATTTAACTACTTTTCTGAAGGGAAACACACAGTATAGTTTTCATCCATGGATCACACTCTGCTTTAGAGCGAGAAGCACACTCTTGCTTTCTAGAGTCTCTAAGACAGCAGGAAATCTGAGTGTGCCCAGAACAAAACAACGGTGTTTCCTACACATATGGACCATATCTACTCCCAATCTGCTTCTGAAACTGATACAAAGCACTGACCCTCTAACTTGCAATGCTTGTCAGTTAAGATGAGAAACGTGTGAGCTCAGTGAACGATGTAGTTCCTTTGAGAAGAAAAGTGACTGCCCTTATCTGAAACGAAGTCTTGCTTGTAAGAAGACTCACAGCCTGGGATTAGACTCCATTTCTGAAGGCAAACACATAGCATAGTTCTCATCCATGGATCACACTCTGATTTAGATCGAGAAGCACGCTCTTGCTTTCTAGAGTCTCTAAGACAGCAGGAAACGTGAGTGTGCTGAGAAAAAAAGAACGGTGTTTCCTACACATACGGACCATATCTAGTCCATCTCTTCTTCTGAAACTGATACAAAGCACAAGTCCTCTAACATCCAATGCTTGTCAGTTAAGATGAGAAACATGTGAGCTCCGTGAAAGATGTAGTTCGTTTGAGCTGAAAAGTGACTGCCCTTACCTGAAACGAACTCTTGCTTTTAGGAAGACTGAGAGCCTGGGATTTAACTCCATTTCTGATGTGAAACACACAGCAGTGTTCTCATCCATGGATCACACTCTGTTTTAGAGCGAGAAGCACACTCTTGCTTTCTAGAGTCTCTAAGACAGCAGGAAATCTGAGTGTGCCCAGAACAAAACAACGGTGTTTCCTACATATATGGACCATATCTATTCCAAATCTGCTTCTGAAACTGATACAAAGCACTGACCCTCTAACATCCAATGCTTGTCAGTTAAGATGAGAAACGTGTGATCTTCGTGAACGATGTAGTTCGTTTGAGCAGAAAAGTGACTGCCCTTACCTGAAACGAAGTCTTGCTTGTAGGAAGACTCAGAGCCTGGGATTTAACTCCATTTCTGATGTGAAACACACAGCAGTGTTCTCATCCATGGATCACACTCTGCTTTAGAACAAGAAGCACGCTCTTGCTTTCTAAAGTCTCTAAGACAGCAGGAAACGTGAGTGTGCTGAGAACAAAAGAACGGTGTTTCCTACACATAGGGACCATATCTAGTCCAAATCTGCTTCTGAAACAGATACAAAGCACTGGTCCTCTAACATCCAATGCTTGTCAGTTAAGATGAGAAACGTGTGAGCTTCGTGAACGATGTAGTTCCTTTGAGCAGAAAAGTGACAGCCCTTACCTGAAACGAAGTCTTGCTTGTAGGGAGACACAGAGCATGAGATTTAAATCCATTTCTGAAGTGAAACACACAGCATAGTCTCATCCATGGATCACACTCTGTTTTAAAGCAAGAAGCATGCTCTTGCTTTCTAGAGTCTCTAAGATAGCAGGAAACGTGAGTGTGCCCAGAACAAAAGAACGGTGTTTCCTACACATATGGACCATATGTAGTCCAAATCTGCTTCTGAAACTGACACAAAGCACTGACCCTCTAACATCCAATGCTTGTCAGTTAAGATGAGAAACGTGTGAGCCTCCTGAACGATGTAGGTCCTTTGAGAAGAAAACTGACTGCTCTTACCTGAAACGAATTCTTGCTGGTAGGAAGACTCAGAGCTTGGGATTTAACTCCATTTCTGAAGTGAAACACACAGCAGTGTTCTCATCCATTGATCACACTCTGCATTAGAATAAGAAGCATGCTCTTGCTTTCTAGAGTCTCTAATACAGCAGGAAACATGAGTTTGCTGAGAACAAAAGAACGGTGTTTCCTACACATACGGACCATATCTAGTTGAACTCTCCTTCTGAAACTGATACAAAGCTCTGGTCCTCTAACATCCAATGCTTCTCTGGTAAGATGAGAAACGTGTGAGCTCCGTGAAAGATGTAGTTCGTTTGAGCTGAAAAGTGACTGCCCTTACCTGAAACGAAGTCTTGCTTGTAGGAAGACAAAGAGGCTGGGATTTAACTACTTTTCTGAAGGGAAACACAAAGAATAGTTTTCATCCATGGATCACACTCTGTTTTAGAGCAAGAAGCACACTCTTGCTTTCTAGAATCTCTAAGACAGCAGGAAATCTGAGTATGCCCAGAACAAAAGAACGGTGTTTCCTACACATATGGACCATATCTAGTCCAAATCTGCTTCTGAAACTGATACAAAGCACTGACCCTCTAACTTCCAATGCTTGTCAGTTAAGATGAGAAACGTGTGAGCTCAGTTAACGATGTAGTTCGTTTGAGCAGAAAAGTGACTGCCCTTACCTGAAACGAATTCTTGCTTGTAGGAAGACTCAGAGCCTGGGATTTAACTCCTTTTCTGAAGGGAAACACACAGCATAGTTCTCATCCATGGTTCACACTCTGCTTTAGAGCGAGAAGCACGCTCTTGCTTTCTAGAGTCTCTAAGACAGCAGGAAACGTGAGTGTGCTGAGAACAAAAGAACGGAGTTTTCTACACATAGGGACCATATCTAGTCCAACTCTTCTTCTGAAACTGATACAAAGCACTGGTCCTCTAACATCCAATGCTTGTCAGTTAAGATGAGAAACGTGTGAGCTTCATGAACGATGTAGTTCGTTTGAGCAGAAAAGTGACTGCCCTTACCTGAAACGAAGTCTTGCTTGTAGGAAGACTCAGAGCCTGTGATTTAACTCCATTTCTGATGTGAAACACACAGCAGTGTTCTCATCCATGGATCACACTCTGCTTTAGAGCGAGAAGCACGCTCTTGCTTTCTAAAGTCTCTAAGACAGCAGGAAACGTGAGTGTGCTGAGAACAAAAGAACGGTGTTTCCTACACATAGGGACCATATCTAGTCCAACTCTGCTTCTGAAACAGATACAAAGCACTGGTCCTCTAACATCCAATGCTTGTCAGTTAAGATGAGAAACGTGTGAGCTTCGTGAACGATGTAGTTCCTTTGAGCAGAAAAGTGACTGCCGTTACCTGAAACGAAGTCTTGCTTGTAGGGAGACACAGAGCATGGGATTTAACTCCATTTCTGAAGTGAAACACACAGCATAGTCTCATCAATGGATCACACTCTGTTTTAAAGTGAGAAGCACGCTCTTGCTTTCTAGAGTCTCTTAGACAGCAGGAAACGTGAGTGTGCCCAGAACAAAAGAACGGTGTTTCCTACACATATGGACCATATGTAGTCCAAATCTGTTTCTGAAATTGATACAAAGCACTGACCCTCTAACATCCAATGTTTGTCAGTTAAGATGAGAAACGTGTGAGCTTCGTGAACGATGTAGGTCCTTTGAGAAGAAAACTGATTGCTCTTACCTGAAACGAAGTCCTGCTGGTAGGAAGACTCAGAGCTTGGGATTTAACTCCATTTCTGAAGTGAAACACACAGCAGTGTTCTCATCCATTGATCACACTCTGCGTTAGAATAAAAAGCATGCTCTTGCTTTCTAGAGTCTCTAAGACAGCAGGAAACGTGAGTTTGGTGAGAACAAAAGAGCGGTGTTTCATACACATACGGACCATATCTAGTCGAACTCTGCTTCTGAAACTGATACAAAGCACTGGACCTCTAACATCCAATGCTTGTCTGTTTTATGAGAAACGTGTGAGCTCCGTGAAAGATGTAGTTCGTTTGAGCTGAAAAGTGACTGCCCTTACCTGAAACGAAGTCTTGCTTGTAGGAAGACTCAGAGCCTGGGATTTAACTGCATTTCTGAAGGCTAACACACAGCATAGTTCTCATCCATGGATCACACTCTGCTTTAGAAAGAAGCACGCTATTGCTTTCTAGAGTCTCTAAGACAGCAGGAAACGTGAGTGTGCTGAGAACAAAAGAACGGTATTTCCTACACATATGGACCACATCTAGTCCAACTCTTCTTCTGAAACTGATACAAAGCACTGGTCCTCTAACATCCAATGCTTGTCAGTTAAGATGAGAAACGTGTGAGCTTCGTGAACTATGAAGTTCGTTTGAGCAGAAAACTGACTGCCCTTACCTGAAACGAAGTCCTGCTTGTAGGAAGACTCAGAGCCTGGGATTTAACTCCATTTCTGAAGTGAAACAAACAGCAGTGTTCTCATCCATTGATCACCCTCTGCGTTAGAACAAGAAGCATGCTCTTGCTTTCTAGATTCTCTAAGACAGCAGGAAACGTGAGTTTGCTGAGAACAAAAGAACGGTGTTTCCTACACTTATGGACCATATCTAGTCCAACTCTGCTTCTGAAACTGATACAAAGCACTGGTCCTCTAACATCCAATGCTTATCTGTTAAGATGAGAAACGTGTGAGCTCCGTGAAAGATGTAGTTCGTTTGAGCTGAAAAGTGACTGCCCTTACCTGAAACGAACTCTTGCTTGTAGGAAGACATAGAGCCTGGGATTTAACTACTTTTCTGAAGGGAAACACACAGCATAGTTTTCATCCATGGATCACACTCTGCTTTAGAGCGAGAAGCACACTCTTGCTTTCTAGAGTCTCTAAGACAGCAGGAAATCTGAGTGTGCCCAGAACAAAAGAACGGTGTTTCCTACACATATAGACCATATCTAGTCAAAATCTGCTTCTGAAACTGATACAAAGCACTGACCCTCCAACATCCAATTCTTGTCAGTTAAGATTAGAAACGTGTGAGCTTCGTGAACGATGTAGTTATTTTGAGCAGAAAAGTGACTGCCCTTAACTGAATTGAAGTCTTGCTTGTAGAAAGACTCAGAGCCTGGGATTTATCTCCATTTCTGAAGTAAATCACACAGCAGTGTAATCATCCATTGATCACAGTCTGCTTTAGAACAAGAAGCACGATCTTGCTTTCTAGAGTCTCTAAGACAGCAGGAAATGTGAGTTTGCTGAGAACAAAAGAACGGTGTTTCCTATACATATGGACCATATCTAGTCCAACTCTGCTTCTGAAACTGATACAAAGCACTGGTCCTCTAACATCCAATGCTTGTCTGTTAAGATGACAAACATATGAGCTCCGTGAACGATGTAGTTCGTTTGAGCTGAAAAGTGACTGCCCTTACCTGAAACGAAGTCTTGCTTGTAGGAAGACACAGAGCCTTGGATTTAACTCCTTTTCTGAAGGGAAACACACAGCATAGTTCTCATCCATGGTTCACACTCTGCTTTAGAGCGAGAAGCACGCTCTTGCTTTCTACAGTCTCTAAGACAGCAGGAAACGTGAATGTGCCCAGAACAAAAGATCGGTGTTTCTACACATATGGACCATATGTAGTCCAAAGCTGCTTCTGAAACTGATACAAAGCCCTGACCCTCTGACACCCAATGCTTGTCAGTTAAGATGAGAAACGTGTGAGTTTCATGAATGATGTAGTTCGTTTGAGCAGAAAACTGACTGCCCTTACCTGAAATGAAGTCTTGCTTGTAGGAAGACTCAGAGCCTGGGATTTAACTCCATTTCTGAAGTGAAACACACAGCTGTGTTCTCATCCATTGATCACACTCTGCGTTTGAACAAGAAGCATGCTCTTCTTTCTAGAGTCTCTAAGACAGCAGGAAACGTGAGTTTGGTGAGAACAAAAGAGCGGTGTTTCATACACATACGGACCATATCTAGTCGAACTCTGCTTCTGAAACTGATACAAAGCAGTGGACCTCTAACATCCAATGCTTGTCTGTTAAGATGAGAAACGTGTGAGCTCCGTGAAAGATGTAGTTCGTTTGAGCTGAAAAGTGACTGCCCTTACCTGAAACGAATTCTTGCTTGTAGGAAGACATAGAGCCTGGGATTAAACTACTTTTCTGAACGGAAACACACAGCATAGTTTTCATCCATGGATCACACTCTGCTTTAGAGCGAGAAGCACACTCTTGCTTTCTAGAATCTCTAAGACAGCAGGAAATCTGAGTGTGCCAAGAACAAAAGAACGGTGTTTCCTACACATATGTACCATATCTAGTCCAAATCTGCTTCTGAAACTGATACAAAGCACTGACACTCTAACTTCCAATGCTTGTTAGTTAAGATGAGAAACGTGTGAGCTCAGTGAACGATGTAGTTCGTTTGAGCAGAAAAGTGACTGTCCTTACCTGAAACGAAGTCTTGCTTGTAGGAAGACTCAGAGCCTGGGATTTAACTGCATTTCTGAAGGCTAACACACAGCATAGTTCTCATCCATGGATCACACTCTGCTTTAGAAAGAAGCACGCTCTTGCTTTCTAGAGTCTCTAAGACAGCAGGAAACGTGAGTGTGCTGAGAACAAAAGAACGGTATTTCCTACACATACGGACCACATCTAGTCCACCTCTTCTTCTGAAACTGATACAAAGCACTGGTCCTCTAACATCCAATGCTTGTCAGTTAAGATGACAAAGGTGTGAGCTCCGTGAAAGATGTAGTTCGTTTGAGCTGAAAAGTGACTGCCCTTACCTGAAACGAAGTCTTGCTTGTAGGAAGACATAGAGCCTGGGATTTAACTACTTTTCTGAAGGGAAACACACAGCATAGTTTTCATCCATGGATCACACTCTGCTTTAGAGCGAGAAGCACACTCTTGCTTTCTAGAGTCTCTAAGACAGCAGGAAATCTGAGTGTGCCCAGAAAAAAAGAAGGGTATTTCCTACACATATGGACCATATCTAGTCCAAATCTGCTTCTGAAACTGATACAAAACACTGACCCTCTAACATCCAATGCTTGTCAGTTAAGATGAGAAACGTGTGAGCTCAGTGAACGATGTAGTTCGTTTGAGCAGAAAATTGACTGCCCTTACCTGAAACGAAGTCTTGCTTGTAGGAAGACTCAGAACCTGGGATTTAACTCCATTTCTGAAGGCAAACACACAGCATAGTTCTCATCCATGGATCACACTCTGCTTTAGAGCTAGAAGCACGCTCTTGCTTTCTAGAGTCTCTAAGACAGCAGGAAACATGAGTGTGCTGAGAACAAAAGAACGGTGTTTCCTACACATACGGACCATATCTAGTCCAACTCTTCTTCTGAAACTGATACAAAGCACTGGTCCTCTAAAATCCAATGCTTGTCAGTTAAGATGAGAAACGTGTGAGCTTTGTGAATGATGTAGTTCCTTTGAACTGAAAAGTGACTGCCCTTACATGAAACGAAGTCTTGCTTGTAGTAACACACAGAGCCTGGGATTTAAGTCCATTTCTGAAGGGAAACACATAGCATAGTTCTCATCCTGGATCACACTCTGCTTTAGAGCGAGAATCACACTCTTGCTTTCTAGAGTCTCTAAGACAGCAGGAAACGTGAGTGTGCTGAGAACAAAAGAACGGTGTTTCCTACACATACGGACCATACCTAGTCCAACTCTTCTTCTGAAACTGACACAAAGCACAGGTCCTCTAACATCCATTGCTTGTCAGTTAAGATGAGAAACGTTTGAGCTCCGTGAAAGATGTAGTTCATTTGAGCTGAAAAGTGACTGCCCTTACCTGAAACGAAGTCTTGCTTTTAGGAAGACTGAAAGCCTGGTATTTAACTCCATTTCTGATGTGAAACACACAGCAGTGTACTCATCCATGGAGCACACTCTGCTTTAGAGCGAGAAGCACACTCTTGCTTTCTAGAGTCTCTAAGACCGCAGGAAATCTGAGTGTGCCCAGAACAAAAGAACGGTGTTTCCTACACATATGGACCATATGTAGTCCAAATCTGCTTCTGAAACTGATACAAAGCACTGACCCTCTAACTTCCAATGCTGGTCAGTTAAGATGAGAAACATGTGAGCTCAGTGAACGATGTAGTTCGTTTGAGCAGAAAAGTGACTGCCCTTACCTGAAACGAAGTCTTGCTTGTAGGAAGACTCAGAGCCTGGGATTTAACTCCATTTCTGAAGGCAAAAACACAGCATAGTTCTCATCCATGGATCACACTCTGCTTTAGAAAGAAGCACGCTCTTGCTTTCTAGAGTCTCTAAGACAGCAGGAAACGTGAGTCTGCTGAGAATAAAAGAACGGAGTTTCCTACACATAGGGACCATATCTAGTCCAACAGTTCTTCTGAAACTGATACAAATCACTGGTCCTCTAACATCCAATGCTTGTCAGTTAAGATGAGAAACGTGTGAGCTCCGTGAAAGATGTAGTTCGTTTGAGCTGAAAAGTGACTGCCCTTACCTGAAACGAACTCTTGCTTGTAGGAAGACATAGAGCCTGGGATTTAACTACTTTTCTGAAGGGAAACACACAGCATAGTTTTCATCCATGGATCACACTCTGCTTTAGAACAAGAAGCACACTCTTGCTTTCTAGAGTCTCTAAGACAGCAGGAAATCTGAGTGTGCCCAGAACAAAAGAACGGTGTTTCCTACACATATGGACCATATCTAGTCCAAATCTGCTTCTGAAACTGATAAAAAGCACTTACCCTCTAACTTCCAATGCTTGTCAGTTAAGATGAGGAACGTGTGAGCTCAGTTAACGATGTAGTTCGTTTGAGCAGAAAAGTGACTGCCCTTACCTGAAACGAAGTCTTGCTTGTAGGAAGACTCAGAGCCTGGGATTTAACTTCATTTCTGAAGGCAAACACATAGCATAGTTCTCATCCTGGATTACACTCTGCTTTAGAGAGAGAAGCACACTCTTGCTTTCTAGAGTCTCTAAGAGTGCAGGAAACGTGAGTGTGCTGAGAACAAAGAACGGTGTTTCCTACACATACAGACATTATATAGTCCAACTCTGCTTCTGAAACTGATACAAAGCACTGCCTCTAAAATCCAATGTTTGTCTGTTAAGATGAGAAACGTGTGAGCTTCGTGAACGATGTAGGTCGTTTGAGCAGAAAACTGACTGCTCTTACCTGAAACGAAGTCTTGCTGTTAGGAAGACTCAGAGATTGGGATTTAACTCCATTTCTGAAGTGAAACACACAGCAGTGTTCTCATCCATTGATCACACTCTGCATTAGAACAAGAAGCATGCTCTTGCTTTCTAGAGTCTCTAATACAGCAGGAAACATGTGTTTGCTGAGAACAAAAGAACGGTGTTTCCTACACATACGGACCATATCTAGTCCAACTCTTCTTCTGAAACTGAAACAAAGCACTGCTCCTCTAACATCCAATGCTTCTCAATTAAGATGAGAAACGTGTGAATTTCGTGAACGATGTAGTTCTTTTGAGCAGAAAAGTGACTGCGCTTACCTGAAACGAAGTCTTGCTTGTAGGAAGACTCAGAGCCTGGGATTTAACTCAATTTCTGAAGTGAAACACACAGCAGTGTTCTCATCCATGGATCACACTCTGCTTTAGAACAAGAAGCACGATCTTGCTTTCTAGAGTCTCTAAGACAGCAGGAAACGTGAGTTTGCTGAGAACAAAAGAACGGTGTTTCTTACACATAGGGACCATATCTAGTCCAACTCTGCTTCTGAAACTGATACAAAGCACTGGTCCTCTAACATCCAATGCTTGTCTGTTAAGATGACAAACGTATGAGCTCCGTGAAAGATGTAGTTCGTTTGAGCTGAAAAGTGACTGCCCTTACCTGAAACGAAGTCTTGCTTTTAGGAAGACTGAGAGCCTGGTATTTAACTCCATTTCTGATGTGAAAGACACAGCAGTGTTCTCCTCCATGGAGCACACTCTGCTTTAGAGCGAGAAGCACACTCTTGCTTTCTAGAGTCTCTAAGACAGCAGGAAATCTGAGTGTGCCCAGAACAAAACAACGGTGTTTCCTACACATATGGACCATATCTAGTCCAAATCTGCTTCTGAAACTGATACAAAGCACTGACCCTCTAACTTCCAATGCTGGTCAGTTAAGATGAGAAACGTGTGAGCTCAGTGAACGATGTAGTTCGTTTGAGCAGAAAAGTGACTGCCCTTACCTGAAACGAAGTCTTGCTTGTAGGAAGACTCAGAGCCTGGGATTTAACTCCATTTCTGAAGGCAAACACACAGCATAGTTCTCATCCATGGATCACATTCTGCTTTAGAAAGAAGCACGCTCTTGCTTTCTAGAGTCTCTAAGACAGCAGGAAACGTGAGTCTGCTGAGAATAAAAGAACGGAGTTTCCTACACATAGGGACCATATCTAGTCCAACAGTTCTTCTGAAACTGATACAAATCACTGGTCCTCTAACATCCAATGCTTGTCAGTTAAGATGAGAAACGTGTGAGCTTCATGAACGATGTAGTTCGTTTGAGCAGAAAAGTGACTGCCCTTACCTGAATTGAAGTCTTGCTTGTAGAAAGACTCAGAGCCTGGGATTTATCTCCATTTCTGAAGTAAATCACACAGCAGTGTAATCATCCATTGATCACAGTCTGCTTTAGAATAAGAAGCATGCTCTTGCTTTCTAGAGTCTCTAAGACAGCAGGAAACGTGAGTTTGCTGAGAACAAAAGAACGGTGTTTCCTACACATATGGACCATATGTAGTCCAACTCTGCTTCTGAAACTGATACAAAGCAGTGGACCTCTAACATCCAATGCTTGTCTGTTAAGATGAGAAACGTGTGAGCTCCGTGAAAGATGTAGTTCGTTTGAGCTGAAAAGTGACTGCCCTTACCTGAAACGAATTCTTGCTTGTAGGAAGACATAGAGCCTGGGATTAAACTACTTTTCTGAAGGGAAACACACAGCATAGTTTTCATCCATGGATCACACTCTGCTTTAGAGAGAGAAGCACACACTTGCTTTCTAGAGTCTCTAAGACAGCAGGAAATCTGAGTGTGCCCAGAACAAAAGAACGGTGTTTCCTACACATATGTACCATATCTAGTCGAACTCTGCTTCTGAAACTGATACAAAGCAGTGGACCTCTAACTTCCAATGCTTGTCAGTTAAGATGAGAAACGTGTGAGCTCAGTGAACGATGTAGTTCGTTTGAGCAGCAAAGTGACTGTCCTTACCTGAAACGAAGTCTTGCTTGTAGGAAGACTCAGAGCCTAGGATTTAACTGCATTTCTGAATGCTAACACACAGCATAGTTCTCATCCATGGATCACACTCTGCTTTAGAAAGAAGCACGCTCTTGCTTTCTAGAGTCTCTAAGACAGCAGGAAACGTGAGTGTGCTGAGAACAAAAGAACGGTGTTTCCTACACATACGGACCACATCTAGTCCAACTCTTCTTCTGAAACTGATACAAAGCATTGGTCCTCTAACATCCAATGCTTGTCATTTAAGATAAGAAACGTGTGAGCTTCGTGAACGATGAAGTTCGTTTGAGCAGAAAACTGACTGCCCTTACCTGAAACGAAGTCCTGCTTGTAGGAAGACTCAGAGCCTGGGATTTAACTCGATTTCTGAAGTGAAACAAACAGCAGTGTTCTCATCCATTGATCACCCTCTGGGTTAGAACAAGAAGCATGCTCTTGCTTTCTAGAGTCACTAAGACAGCAGGAAACGTGAGTTTGCTGAGAACAAAAGAACGGTGTTTCCTACACATATGGACCATATCTAGTCCAACTCTGCTTCTGAAACTGATACAAAGCAGTGGACCTCTAACATCCAATGCTTGTCTGTTAAGATGAGAAACGTGTGAGCTCCGTGAAAGATGTAGTTCGTTTGAGCTGAAAAGTGACTGCCCTTACCTGAAACGAATTCTTGCTTGTAGGAAGACATAGAGCCTGGCATTAAACAACTTTTCTGAAGGGAAACACACAGCATAGTTTTCATCCATAGATCACACTCTGCTTTAGAGCGAGAAGCACACACTTGCTTTCTAGAGTCTCTAAGACAGCAGGAAATCTGAGTGTGCCCAGAACAAAAGAAAGGTGTTTCCTACACATATGTACCATATCTAGTCGAACTCTGCTTCTGAAACTGATACAAAGCAGTGGACCTCTAACTTCCAATGCTTGTCAGTTAAGATGAGAAACGTGTGAGCTCAGTGAACGATGTAGTTCGTTTGAGCTGAAAAGTGACTGCCCTTACCTGAAACGAATTCTTGCTTGTAGGAAGACATAGAGCCTGGGATTAAACTACTTTTCTGAAGGGAAACACACAGCATAGTTTTCATCCATGGATCACACTCTGCTTTAGAGCGAGAAGCACACACTTGCTTTCTAGAGTCTCTAAGACAGCAGGAAATCTGAGTGTGCCCAGAACAAAAGAAAGGTGTTTCCTACACATATGTACCATATCTAGTCGAACTCTGCTTCTGAAACTGATACAAAGCAGTGGACCTCTAACTTCCAATGCTTGTCAGTTAAGATGAGAAACGTGTGAGCTCAGTGAACGATGTAGTTCGTTTGAGCAGCAAAGTGACTGTCCTTACCTGAAACGAAGTCTTGCTTGTAGGAAGACTCAGAGCCTAGGATTTAACTGCATTTCTGAATGCTAACACACAGCATAGTTCTCATCCATGGATCACACTCTGCTTTAGAAAGAAGCACGCTCTTGCTTTCTAGAGTCTCTAAGACAGCAGGAAACGTGAGTGTGCTGAGAACAAAAGAACGGTGTTTCCTACACATACGGACCACATCTAGTCCAACTCTTCTTCTGAAACTGATACAAAGCATTGGTGCTCTAACATCCAATGCTTGTCATTTAAGATAAGAAACGTGTGAGCTTCGTGAATGATGAAGTTCGTTTGAGCAGAAAACTGACTGCCCTTACCTGAAACGAAGTCCTGCTTGTAGGAAGACTCAGAGCCTGGGATTTAACTCGATTTCTGAAGTGAAACAAACAGCAGTGTTCTCATCCATTGATCACCCTCTGGGTTAGAACAAGAAGCATGCTCTTGCTTTCTAGAGTCTCTAAGACAGCAGGAAACGTGAGTCTGCTGAGAATAAAAGAACGGAGTTTCCTACACATAGGGACCATATCTAGTCCAACAGTTCTTCTGAAACTGATACAAATCACTGGTCCTCTAACATTCAATGCTTGTCAGTTAAGATGAGAAACGTGTGACCTTCGTGAACGATGTAGTTCCTTTGAGCAGAAAAGTGTCTGCCCTTACCTGAAACGAAGTCTTGCTTGTAGGGAGACATAGAGCATGGGATTTTACTCCATTTGAAGTGACACACCCAGCATAGTCTCATCCATGGATCACACTCTGTTTTAGAGCGAGAAGCATGCTCTTGCTTTCTAGAGTCTCTAAGACAGCAGGAAACGTGAGTGTGCCCAGAACAAAAGATCGTTGTTTCCTACACATATGGACCATATGTAGTCCAAATCTGCTTCTGAAACTGATACAAAGCACTAACTCTCTAACATCCAATTCTTGTCAGTTAAGATGAGAAACGTGTGAGCTTCGTGAACGATGTAGTTCCTTTGAGCACAAAACTGACTGCCCTTACCTGAAACAAAGTCTTGCTTGTAGGAAGACTCAGAGCCTGGGATTTAACTCCATTTCTGAAGGCAAACACATAGCATAGTTCTCATCCATGGATCACACTCTGCGTTAGAACAAGAAGCATGCTCTTGCTTTCTATAGTCTCTAAGACAGCAGGAAACATGAGTTTGCTGAGAACAAAAGATGGGTGTTTCCTACATATACGGACCATATCTAGTCGAAATCTGCTTCTGAAACTGATACAAAGCACTGGTCCTCTAACATCCAATGCTTGTCTGTTAAGATGAGAAACGTGTGAGCTCCGTGAAAGATGTAGTTCGTTTGAGCTGAAAAGTGACTGCCCTTACCTGAAACGAAGTCTTGCTTGTAGGAAGACATAGAGCCTGGGATTTAACTACTTTTCTGAAGGGAAACACACAGCATAGTTTTCATCCATGGATCACACTCTGCTTTAGAGCGAGAAGCACACTCTTGCTTTCTAGAGTCTCTAAGACAGCAGGAAATCTGAGTGTGCCCAGAACAAAAGAACGGTGTTTCCTACACATATGGACCATATCTAGTCCAAATCTGCTTCTGAAACTGATACAAAGAACTGACCCTCTAACTTCCAATGCTTGTCAGTTAAGATGAGAAACGTGTGAGCTCAGTTAACGATGTAGTTCCTTTGAGCAGAAAAGTGACTGCCCTTACCTGAAACGAAGTCTTGCTTGTAGGAAGACTCAGAGCCTGGGATTTAACTCCATTTCTGAAGGCAAACACATAGCATAGTTCTCATCCATGGATCACACTCTGATTTAGAGCGAGAAGCACGCTCTTGCTTTCTAGAGTCTCTAAGACAGCAGGAAACGTGAGTGTGCTGAGAACAAAAGAACGGTGTTTCCTACACATACGGACCATACTAGTCCATCTCTTCTTCGGAAACTGAAACAAAGCACTGGTCCTCTAACATCCAATGCTTGTCAGTTAAGATGAGAAACGTGTGAGCTTCGTGAACGATGTAGTTCGTTTGAGCAGAAAAGTGACTGCCCTTACCTGAAACGAAGTCTTGCTTGTGGGAAGACTCAGAGCCTGGGATGTAACTCCATTTCTGATGTGAAACACACAGCAGTGTTCTCATCCATGGATCACACTCTGCTTTACAGCGAGAAGCACGCTCTTGCTTTCTAAATTCTCTAATACAGCAGTAAACGTGAGTGTGCTGAGAACAAAAGAACGGTGTTTCCTACACCTAGGGACCATATCTAGTCCAACTCTGCTTCTGAAACAGATACAAAGCACTGGTCCTCTAACATCCAATGCTTGTCAGTTAAGATGAGAAACGTGTGACCTTCGTGAACAATGTAGTTCCTTTGAGCAGAAAAGTATCTGCCCTTACCTGAAACGAAGTCTTGCTTGTAGGGAGACATAGAGCATTGGATTTAACTCCATTTGAAGTGAAACACACAGCATAGTCTCATCCATGGATCACACTCTGTTTTAGAACGAGAAGCACGCTCTTGCTTTCTAGAGTCTCTAAGACAGCAGGAAACGTGAGTGTGCCCAGAACAAAAGATCTGTGTTTCCTACACATATGGACCATATGTAGTCCAAATCTGCTTCTGAAACTGATACAAAGCACTAACCCTCTAACATCCAATTCTTGTCAGTTAAGATGAGAAACGTGTGAGCTTCGTGAAGGATGTAGTTCGTTTGAGCACAAAACTGACTGCCCTTACCTGAAACAAAGTCTTGCTTGTAGGGAGACTCAGAGCCTGGGATTTAACTCCATTTCTGAAGGCAAACACATAGCATAGTTCTCATCCATGGATCACACTCTGCTTTAGAGCGAGAAGCACGCTCTTGCTTTCTAGAGTCTCTAAAACAGCAGGAAACGTGAGTGTGCTGAGAACAAAAGAACGGTGTTTCCTACACATACGGACCATATCTAGTGCAACTCTTCTTTTGAAAGTGATACAAAGCACTGGTCCTCTAACATCCAATGCTTGTCAGTTAAGATGAGAAACGTGTGAGTTCCATGAAAGATGTAATTCGCTTGAGCTGAAAAGTGACTGCCCTTACCTGAAACGAAGTCTTGCTTGTAGGAAGACATAGAGCCTGGGATTTAACTACTTTTCTGAAGGGAAACACACAGCATAGTTTTCATCCATGGATCACACTCTGCTTTAGAGCGAGAAGCACACTCTTGCTTTCTACAGTCTCTAAGACAGCAGGAAATCTGAGTGTGCCCAGAACAAAACAACGGTGTTTCCTACACATATGGACCATATCTAGTCCAAATCTGCTTCTGAAACTGATACAAAGCACTGGTCCTCTAACATCCAATGCTTGTCAGTTAAGATGAGAAACGTGTGAGTTCCGTGAAAGATGTAGTTCTTTTGAGCTGAAAAGTGACTGCCCTTACCTGAAACGAAGTCTTGCTTGTAGGAAGACATAGAGCCTGGGATTTAACTACTTTTCTGAAGGGAAACACATAGCGTAGTTCTCATCCATGGATCACACTCTGATTTAGAGCGAGAAGCACGCTCTTGCTTTCTAGAGTCTCTAAGACAGCAGGAAACTTGAGTGTGCTGAGAACAAAAGAACGGTGTTTCCTACACATAGGGACCATATCTAGTCCAACTCTGCTTCTGAAACAGATACAAAGCACTGGTTCTCTAACATCCAATGCTTGTCAGTTAAGATGAGAAACGTGTGACCTTCGTGAACGATGTAGTTCCTTTGAGCAGAAAAGTGTCTGCCCTTACCTGAAACGAAGTCTTCCTTGTAGGGAGACATAGAGCATGGGATTTAACTCCATTTGAAGTGAAACACCCAGCATAGTCTCATCCATGGATCACACTCTGTTTTAGAGCGAGAAGCACGCTCTTGCTTTCTAGAGTCTCTAAGACAGCAGGAAACGTGAGTGTGCCCAGAACAAAAGATCGGTGTTTCCTACACATATGGACCATATGTAGTCCAAATCTGCTTCTGAAACTGATACAAAGCACTAACCCTCTAACATCCAATTCTTGTCAGTTAAGATGAGAAACGTGTGAGCTTCGTGAACGATGTAGTTCGTTTGAGCACAAAACTGACTGCCCTTACCTGAAACAAAGTCTTGCTTGTAGGAAGACTCAGAGCCTGGGATTTAACTCCATTTCTGAAGGCAAACACATAGCATAGTTCTCATCCATGGATCACACTCTGCGTTAGAACAAGAAGCATGCTCTTGCTTTCTAGAGTCTCTAAGACAGCAGGAAACATGAGTTTGCTGAGAACAAAAGATGGGTGTTTCCTACATATACGGACCATATCTAGTCGAAATCTGCTTCTGAAACTGATACAAAGCACTGGTCCTCTAACATCCAATGCTTGTCTGTTAAGATGAGAAACGTGTGAGCTCCGTGAAAGATGTAGTTCGTTTGAGCTGAAAAGTGACTGCCCTTACCTGAAACGAAGTCTTGCTTGTAGGAAGACATAGAGCCTGGGATTTAACTACTTCTCTGAAGGGAAACACACAGCATAGTTTTCATCCATGGATCACACTCTGCTTTAGAGCGAGAAGCACACTCTTGCTTTCCAGAGTCTCTAAGACAGCAGGAAATCTGAGTGTGCCCAGAACAAAAGAACGGTGTTTCCTACACATATGGACCATATCTAGTCCAAATCTGCTTCTGAAACTGATACAAAGCACTGACCCTCTAACTTCCAATGCTTGTCAGTTAAGATGAGAAACGTGTGAGCTCAGTTAACGATGTAGTTCCTTTGAGCAGAAAAGTGACTGCCCTTACCTGAAACGAAGTCTTGCTTGTAGGAAGACTCAGAGCCTGGGATTTAACTCCATTTCTGAAGGCAAACACATAGCATAGTTCTCATCCATGGATCACACTCTGATTTAGAGCGAGAAGCACGCTCTTGCTTTCTAGAGTCTCTAAGACAGCAGGAAACGTGAGTGTGCTGAGAACAAAAGAACGGTGTTTCCTACACATAGGGACCATATCTAGTCGAAATCTGCTTCTGAAACTGATACAAAGCACTAACCCTCTAACATCCAATTCTTGTCAGTTAAGATGAGAAACGTGTGAGCTTCGTGAAGGATGTAGTTCGTTTGAGCACAAAACTGACTGCCCTTACCTGAAACAAAGTCTTGCTTGTAGGGAGACTCAGAGCCTGGGATTTAACTCCATTTCTGAAGGCAAACACATAGCATAGTTCTCATCCATGGATCACACTCTGCTTTAGAGCGAGAAGCACGCTCTTGCTTTCTAGAGTCTCTAAAACAGCAGGAAACGTGAGTGTGCTGAGAACAAAAGAACGGTGTTTCCTACACATACGGACCATATCTAGTGCAACTCTTCTTTTGAAAGTGATACAAAGCACTGGTCCTCTAACATCCAATGCTTGTCAGTTAAGATGAGAAACGTGTGAGTTCCATGAAAGATGTAATTCGCTTGAGCTGAAAAGTGACTGCCCTTACCTGAAACGAAGTCTTGCTTGGAGGAAGACATAGAGCCTGGGATTTAACTACTTTTCTGAAGGGAAACACACAGCATAGTTTTCATCCATGGATCACACTCTGCTTTAGAGCGAGAAGCACACTCTTGCTTTCTACAGTCTCTAAGACAGCAGGAAATCTGAGTGTGCCCAGAACAAAACAACGGTGTTTCCTACACATATGGACCATATCTAGTCCAAATCTGCTTCTGAAACTGATACAAAGCACTGACCCTCTAACATCCAATGCTTGTCAGTTAAGATGAGAAATGTGTGAGCTCAGTGAACGATGTAGTTCGTTTGAGCATAAAAGTGACTGCCCTTACCTGAAACGAAGTCTTGCTTGGAGGAAGACTCAGAGCTTGGGATTTAACTCCATTTCTGAAGGCAAACACACAGCATAGTTCTCATCCATGGATCACACTCTGCTTTAGAAAGAAGCACGCTCTTGCTTTCTAGAGTCTCTAAGACAGCAGGAAACGTGAGTGTGCTGAGAACAAAAGAACGGTGTTTCCTACACATACGGACCATATCTAGTCCAACTCTTCTTCTGAAACTGATACAAAGCACTGGTCCTCTAACATCCAATGCTTGTCAGTTAAGATGAGAAACGTGTGAGTTCCGTGAAAGATGTAGTTCTTTTGAGCTGAAAAGTGACTGCCCTTACCTGAAACGAAGTCTTGCTTGTAGGAAGACATAGAGCCTGGGATTTAACTACTTTTCTGAAGGGAAACACATAGCGTAGTTCTCATCCATGGATCACACTCTGATTTAGAGCGAGAAGCACGCTCTTGCTTTCTAGAGTCTCTAAGACAGCAGGAAACTTGAGTGTGCTGAGAACAAAAGAACGGTGTTTCCTACACATAGGGACCATATCTAGTCCAACTCTGCTTCTGAAACAGATACAAAGCACTGGTCCTCTAACATCCAATGCTTGTCAGTTAAGATGAGAAACGTGTGACCTTCGTGAACGATGTAGTTCCTTTGAGAAGAAAAGTGTCTGCCCTTACCTGAAACGAAGTCTTGCTTGTAGGGAGACATAGAGCATGGGATTTAACTCCATTTGAAGTGAAACACCCAGCATAGTCTCATCCATGGATCACACTCTGTTTTAGAGCGAGAAGCACGCTCTTGCTTTCTAGAGTCTCTAAGACAGCAGGAAACCTGAGTGTGCCCAGAACAAAAGATCGGTGTTTCCTACACATATGGACCATATGTAGTCCAAATCTGCTTCTGAAACTGATACAAAGCACTAACCCTCTAACATCCAATTCTTGTCAGTTAAGATGAGAAACGTGTGAGCTTCGTGAACGATGTAGTTCGTTTGAGCACAAAACTGACTGCCCTTACCTGAAACAAAGTCTTGCTTGTAGGAAGACTCAGAGCCTGGGATTTAACTCCATTTCTGAAGGCAAACACATAGCATAGTTCTCATCCATGGATCACACTCTGCGTTAGAACAAGAAGCATGCTCTTGCTTTCTAGAGTCTCTAAGACAGCAGGAAACATGAGTTTGCTGAGAACAAAAGATGGGTGTTTCCTACATATACGGACCATATCTAGTCGAAATCTGCTTCTGAAACTGATACAAAGCACTGGTCCTCTAACATCCAATGCTTGTCTGTTAAGATGAGAAACGTGTGAGCTCCGTGAAAGATGTAGTTCGTTTGAGCTGAAAAGTGACTGCCCTTACCTGAAACGAAGTCTTGCTTGTAGGAAGACATAGAGCCTGGGATTTAACTACTTCTCTGAAGGGAAACACACAGCATAGTTTTCATCCATGGATCACACTCTGCTTTAGAGCGAGAAGCACACTCTTGCTTTCCAGAGTCTCTAAGACAGCAGGAAATCTGAGTGTGCCCAGAACAAAAGAACGGTGTTTCCTACACATATGGACCATATCTAGTCCAAATCTGCTTCTTAAACTGATACAAAGCACTGACCCTCTAACTTCCAATGCTTGTCAGTTAAGATGAGAAACGTGTGAGCTCAGTTAACGATGTAGTTCCTTTGAGCAGAAAAGTGACTGCCCTTACCTGAAACGAAGTCTTGCTTGTAGGAAGACTCAGAGCCTGGGATTTAACTCCATTTCTGAAGGCAAACACATAGCATAGTTCTCATCCATGGATCACACTCTGATTTAGAGCGAGAAGCACGCTCTTGCTTTCTAGAGTCTCTAAGACAGCAGGAAACGTGAGTGTGCTGAGAACAAAAGAACGGTGTTTCCTACACATACGGACCATACTAGTCCATCTCTTCTTCTGAAACTGAAACAAAGCACTGGTCCTCTAACATTCAATGCTTGTCAGTTAAGATGAGAAACGTGTGAGCTTCGTGAACGATGTAGTTCGTTTGAGCAGAAAAGTGACTGCCCTTACCTGAAACGAAGTCTTGCTTGTGGGAAGACTCAGAGCCTGGGATTTAACTCCATTTCTGATGTGAAACACACAGCATAGTTCTCATCCATGGATCACACTCTGATTTAGAGCGAGAAGCACGCTCTTGCTTTCTAGAGTCTCTAAGACAGCAGGAAACGTGAGTGTGCTGAGAACAAAAGAACGGTGTTTCCTACACATAGGGACCATATCTAGTCCAACTCTGCTTCTGAAACAGATACAAAGCACTGGTTCTCTAACATCCAATGCTTGTCAGTTAAGATGAGAAACGTGTGACCTTCGTGAACCATGTAGTTCCTTTGAGCAGAAAAGTGTCTGCCCTTACCTGAAACGAAGTCTTGCTTGTAGGAAGACTCAGAGCCTGGGATTTAACTACTTTTCTGAAGGGAAACACACAGCATAGTTTTCATCCATGGATCACACTCTGCTTTAGAGCGAGAAGCACACTCTTGCTTTCTACAGTCTCTAAGACAGCAGGAAATCTGAGTGTGCCCAGAACAAAACAACGGTGTTTCCTACACATATGGACCATATCTAGTCCAAATCTGCTTCTGAAACTGATACAAAGCACTGGTCCTCTAACATCCAATGCTTGTCAGTTAAGATGAGAAACGTGTGAGTTCCGTGAAAGATGTAGTTCTTTTGAGCTGAAAAGTGACTGCCCTTACCTGAAACGAAGTCTTGCTTGTAGGAAGACATAGAGCCTGGGATTTAACTACTTTTCTGAAGGGAAACACATAGCGTAGTTCTCATCCATGGATCACACTCTGATTTAGAGCGAGAAGCACGCTCTTGCTTTCTAGAGTCTCTAAGACAGCAGGAAACTTGAGTGTGCTGAGAACAAAAGAACGGTGTTTCCTACACATAGGGACCATATCTAGTCCAACTCTGCTTCTGAAACAGATACAAAGCACTGGTTCTCTAACATCCAATGCTTGTCAGTTAAGATGAGAAACGTGTGACCTTCGTGAACGATGTAGTTCCTTTGAGCAGAAAAGTGTCTGCCCTTACCTGAAACGAAGTCTTCCTTGTAGGGAGACATAGAGCATGGGATTTAACTCCATTTGAAGTGAAACACCCAGCATAGTCTCATCCATGGATCACACTCTGTTTTAGAGCGAGAAGCACGCTCTTGCTTTCTAGAGTCTCTAAGACAGCAGGAAACGTGAGTGTGCCCAGAACAAAAGATCGGTGTTTCCTACACATATGGACCATATGTAGTCCAAATCTGCTTCTGAAACTGATACAAAGCACTAACCCTCTAACATCCAATTCTTGTCAGTTAAGATGAGAAACGTGTGAGCTTCGTGAACGATGTAGTTCGTTTGAGCACAAAACTGACTGCCCTTACCTGAAACAAAGTCTTGCTTGTAGGAAGACTCAGAGCCTGGGATTTAACTCCATTTCTGAAGGCAAACACATAGCATAGTTCTCATCCATGGATCACACTCTGCGTTAGAACAAGAAGCATGCTCTTGCTTTCTAGAGTCTCTAAGACAGCAGGAAACATGAGTTTGCTGAGAACAAAAGATGGGTGTTTCCTACATATACGGACCATATCTAGTCGAAATCTGCTTCTGAAACTGATACAAAGCACTGGTCCTCTAACATCCAATGCTTGTCTGTTAAGATGAGAAACGTGTGAGCTCCGTGAAAGATGTAGTTCGTTTGAGCTGAAAAGTGACTGCCCTTACCTGAAACGAAGTCTTGCTTGTAGGAAGACATAGAGCCTGGGATTTAACTACTTCTCTGAAGGGAAACACACAGCATAGTTTTCATCCATGGATCACACTCTGCTTTAGAGCGAGAAGCACACTCTTGCTTTCCAGAGTCTCTAAGACAGCAGGAAATCTGAGTGTGCCCAGAACAAAGAACGGTGTTTCCTACACATATGGACCATATCTAGTCCAAATCTGCTTCTGAAACTGATACAAAGCACTGACCCTCTAACTTCCAATGCTTGTCAGTTAAGATGAGAAACGTGTGAGCTCAGTTAACGATGTAGTTCCTTTGAGCAGAAAAGTGACTGCCCTTACCTGAAACGAAGTCTTGCTTGTAGGAAGACTCAGAGCCTGGGATTTAACTCCATTTCTGAAGGCAAACACATAGCATAGTTCTCATCCATGGATCACACTCTGATTTAGAGCGAGAAGCACGCTCTTGCTTTCTAGAGTCTCTAAGACAGCAGGAAACGTGAGTGTGCTGAGAACAAAAGAACGGTGTTTCCTACACATACGGACCATACTAGTCCATCTCTTCTTCTGAAACTGAAACAAAGCACTGGTCCTCTAACATTCAATGCTTGTCAGTTAAGATGAGAAACGTGTGAGCTTCGTGAACGATGTAGTTCGTTTGAGCAGAAAAGTGACTGCCCTTACCTGAAATGAAGTCTTGCTTGTGGGAAGACTCAGAGCCTGGGATTTAACTCCATTTCTGATGTGAAACACACAGCATAGTTCTCATCCATGGATCACACTCTGATTTAGAGCGAGAAGCACGCTCTTGCTTTCTAGAGTCTCTAAGACAGCAGGAAACGTGAGTGTGCTGAGAACAAAAGAACGGTGTTTCCTACACATAGGGACCATATCTAGTCGAAATCTGCTTCTGAAACTGATACAAAGCACTAACCCTCTAACATCCAATTCTTGTCAGTTAAGATGAGAAACGTGTGAGCTTCGTGAAGGATGTAGTTCGTTTGAGCACAAAACTGACTGCCCTTACCTGAAACAAAGTCTTGCTTGTAGGGAGACTCAGAGCCTGGGATTTAACTCCATTTCTGAAGGCAAACACATAGCATAGTTCTCATCCATGGATCACACTCTGCTTTAGAGCGAGAAGCACGCTCTTGCTTTCTAGAGTCTCTAAAACAGCAGGAAACGTGAGTGTGCTGAGAACAAAAGAACGGTGTTTCCTACACATACGGACCATATCTAGTGCAACTCTTCTTTTGAAAGTGATACAAAGCACTGGTCCTCTAACATCCAATGCTTGTCAGTTAAGATGAGAAACGTGTGAGTTCCATGAAAGATGTAATTCGCTTGAGCTGAAAAGTGACTGCCCTTACCTGAAACGAAGTCTTGCTTGTAGGAAGACATAGAGCCTGGGATTTAACTACTTTTCTGAAGGGAAACACACAGCATAGTTTTCATCCATGGATCACACTCTGCTTTAGAGCGAGAAGCACACTCTTGCTTTCTACAGTCTCTAAGACAGCAGGAAATCTGAGTGTGCCCAGAACAAAACAACGGTGTTTCCTACACATATGGACCATATCTAGTCCAAATCTGCTTCTGAAACTGATACAAAGCACTGACCCTCTAACATCCAATGCTTGTCAGTTAAGATGAGAAATGTGTGAGCTCAGTGAACGATGTAGTTCGTTTGAGCATAAAAGTGACTGCCCTTACCTGAAACGAAGTCTTGCTTGGAGGAAGACTCAGAGCTTGGGATTTAACTCCATTTCTGAAGGCAAACACACAGCATAGTTCTCATCCATGGATCACACTCTGCTTTAGAAAGAAGCACGCTCTTGCTTTCTAGAGTCTCTAAGACAGCAGGAAACGTGAGTGTGCTGAGAACAAAAGAACGGTGTTTCCTACACATACGGACCATATCTAGTCCAACTCTTCTTCTGAAACTGATACAAAGCACTGGTCCTCTAACATCCAATGCTTGTCAGTTAAGATGAGAAACGTGTGAGTTCCGTGAAAGATGTAGTTCTTTTGAGCTGAAAAGTGACTGCCCTTACCTGAAACGAAGTCTTGCTTGTAGGAAGACATAGAGCCTGGGATTTAACTACTTTTCTGAAGGGAAACACATAGCGTAGTTCTCATCCATGGATCACACTCTGATTTAGAGCGAGAAGCACGCTCTTGCTTTCTAGAGTCTCTAAGACAGCAGGAAACTTGAGTGTGCTGAGAACAAAAGAACGGTGTTTCCTACACATAGGGACCATATCTAGTCCAACTCTGCTTCTGAAACAGATACAAAGCACTGGTCCTCTAACATCCAATGCTTGTCAGTTAAGATGAGAAACGTGTGACCTTCGTGAACGATGTAGTTCCTTTGAGAAGAAAAGTGTCTGCCCTTACCTGAAACGAAGTCTTGCTTGTAGGGAGACATAGAGCATGGGATTTAACTCCATTTGAAGTGAAACACCCAGCATAGTCTCATCCATGGATCACACTCTGTTTTAGAGCGAGAAGCACGCTCTTGCTTTCTAGAGTCTCTAAGACAGCAGGAAACCTGAGTGTGCCCAGAACAAAAGATCGGTGTTTCCTACACATATGGACCATATGTAGTCCAAATCTGCTTCTGAAACTGATACAAAGCACTAACCCTCTAACATCCAATTCTTGTCAGTTAAGATGAGAAACGTGTGAGCTTCGTGAACGATGTAGTTCGTTTGAGCACAAAACTGACTGCCCTTACCTGAAACAAAGTCTTGCTTGTAGGAAGACTCAGAGCCTGGGATTTAACTCCATTTCTGAAGGCAAACACATAGCATAGTTCTCATCCATGGATCACACTCTGCGTTAGAACAAGAAGCATGCTCTTGCTTTCTAGAGTCTCTAAGACAGCAGGAAACATGAGTTTGCTGAGAACAAAAGATGGGTGTTTCCTACATATACGGACCATATCTAGTCGAAATCTGCTTCTGAAACTGATACAAAGCACTGGTCCTCTAACATCCAATGCTTGTCTGTTAAGATGAGAAACGTGTGAGCTCCGTGAAAGATGTAGTTCGTTTGAGCTGAAAAGTGACTGCCCTTACCTGAAACGAAGTCTTGCTTGTAGGAAGACATAGAGCCTGGGATTTAACTACTTCTCTGAAGGGAAACACACAGCATAGTTTTCATCCATGGATCACACTCTGCTTTAGAGCGAGAAGCACACTCTTGCTTTCCAGAGTCTCTAAGACAGCAGGAAATCTGAGTGTGCCCAGAACAAAAGAACGGTGTTTCCTACACATATGGACCATATCTAGTCCAAATCTGCTTCTTAAACTGATACAAAGCACTGACCCTCTAACTTCCAATGCTTGTCAGTTAAGATGAGAAACGTGTGAGCTCAGTTAACGATGTAGTTCCTTTGAGCAGAAAAGTGACTGCCCTTACCTGAAACGAAGTCTTGCTTGTAGGAAGACTCAGAGCCTGGGATTTAACTCCATTTCTGAAGGCAAACACATAGCATAGTTCTCATCCATGGATCACACTCTGATTTAGAGCGAGAAGCACGCTCTTGCTTTCTAGAGTCTCTAAGACAGCAGGAAACGTGAGTGTGCTGAGAACAAAAGAACGGTGTTTCCTACACATACGGACCATACTAGTCCATCTCTTCTTCTGAAACTGAAACAAAGCACTGGTCCTCTAACATTCAATGCTTGTCAGTTAAGATGAGAAACGTGTGAGCTTCGTGAACGATGTAGTTCGTTTGAGCAGAAAAGTGACTGCCCTTACCTGAAACGAAGTCTTGCTTGTGGGAAGACTCAGAGCCTGGGATTTAACTCCATTTCTGATGTGAAACACACAGCATAGTTCTCATCCATGGATCACACTCTGATTTAGAGCGAGAAGCACGCTCTTGCTTTCTAGAGTCTCTAAGACAGCAGGAAACGTGAGTGTGCTGAGAACAAAAGAACGGTGTTTCCTACACATAGGGACCATATCTAGTCCAACTCTGCTTCTGAAACAGATACAAAGCACTGGTTCTCTAACATCCAATGCTTGTCAGTTAAGATGAGAAACGTGTGACCTTCGTGAACCATGTAGTTCCTTTGAGCAGAAAAGTGTCTGCCCTTACCTGAAACGAAGTCTTGCTTGTAGGGAGACATAGAGCATGGGATTTAACTCCATTTGAAGTGAAACACCCAGCATAGTCTCATCCATGGATCACACTCTGTTTTAGAGCGAGAAGCACGCTCTTGCTTTCTAGAGTCTCTAAGACAGCAGGAAACGTGAGTGTGCCCAGAACAAAAGATCGGTGTTTCCTACACATATGGACCATATGTAGTCCAAATCTGCTTCTGAAACTGATACAAAGCACTAACCCTCTAACATCCAATGCTTGTCAGTTAAGATGAGAAACGTGTGAGCTTCGTGAACGATGTAGTCCGTTTGAGCACAAAACTGACTGCCCTTACCTGAAACAAAGTCTTGCTTGTAGGAAGACTCAGAGCCTGGGATTTAACTCCATTTCTGAAGGCAAACACATAGCATAGTTCTCATCCATGGATCACACTCTGCGTTAGAACAAGAAGCATGCTCTTGCTTTCTAGAGTCTCTAAGACAGCAGGAAACATGAGTTTGCTGAGAACAAAAGATGGGTGTTTCCTACATATACGGACCATATCTAGTCGAAATCTGCTTCTGAAACTGATACAAAGCACTGGTCCTCTAACATCCAATGCTTGTCTGTTAAGATGAGAAACGTGTGAGCTCCGTGAAAGATGTAGTTCGTTTGAGCTGAAAAGTGACTGCCCTTACCTGAAACGAAGTCTTGCTTGTAGGAAGACATAGAGCCTGGGATTTAACTACTACTCTGAAGGGAAACACACAGCATAGTTTTCATCCATGGATCACACTCTGCTTTAGAGCGAGAAGCACACTCTTGCTTTCCAGAGACTCTAAGACAGCAGGAAATCTGAGTGTGCCCAGAACAAAAGAACGGTGTTTCCTACACATATGGACCATATCTAGTCCAAATCTGCTTCTGAAACTGATACAAAGCACTGACCCTCTAACTTCCAATGCTTGTCAGTTAAGATGAGAAACGTGTGAGCTCAGTTAACGATGTAGTTCCTTTGAGCAGAAAAGTGACTGCCCTTACCTGAAACGAAGTCTTGCTTGTAGGAAGACTCAGAGCCTGGGATTTAACTCCATTTCTGAAGGCAAACACATAGCATAGTTCTCATCCATGGATCACACTCTGCTTTAGAGCGAGAAGCACGCTCTTGCTTTCTAAAGTCTCTAATAGAGCAGGAAACGTGAGTGTGCTGAGAACAAATGAATGGTGTTTCCTACACCTAGGGACCATATCTAGTCCAACTCTGCTTCTGAAACAGATACAAAGCACTGGTCCTCTAACATCCAATGCTTGTCAGTTAAGATGAGAAACGTGTGACCTTCGTGAACAATGTAGTTCCTTTGAGCAGAAAAGTGTCTGCCCTTACCTGAAACGAAGTCTTGCTTGTAGGGAGACATAGAGCATTGGATTTAACTCCATTTGAAGTGAAACACACAGCATAGTCTCATCCATGGATCACACTCTGTTTTAGAACGAGAAGCACGCTCTTGCTTTCTAGAGTCTCTAAGACAGCAGGAAACGTGAGTGTGCCCAGAACAAAAGATCTGTGTTTCCTACACATATGGACCATATGTAATCCAAATCTGCTTCTGAAACTGATACAAAGCACTAACCCTCTAACATCCAATTCTTGTCAGTTAAGATGAGAAACGTGTGAGCTTCGTGAAGGATGTAGTTCGTTTGAGCACAAAACTGACTGCCCTTACCTGAAACAAAGTCTTGCTTGTAGGGAGACTCAGAGCCTGGGATTTAACTCCATTTCTGAAGGCAAACACATAGCATAGTTCTCATCCATGGATCACACTCTGCTTTAGAGCGAGAAGCACGCTCTTGCTTTCTAGAGTCTCTAAAACAGCAGGAAACGTGAGTGTGCTGAGAACAAAAGAACGGTGTTTCCTACACATACGGACCATATCTAGTGCAACTCTTCTTTTGAAAGTGATACAAAGCACTGGTCCTCTAACATCCAATGCTTGTCAGTTAAGATGAGAAACGTGTGAGTTCCATGAAAGATGTAATTCGCTTGAGCTGAAAAGTGACTGCCCTTACCTGAAACGAAGTCTTGCTTGTAGGAAGACATAGAGCCTGGGATTTAACTACTTTTCTGAAGGGAAACACACAGCATAGTTTTCATCCATGGATCACACTCTGCTTTAGAGCGAGAAGCACACTCTTGCTTTCTACAGTCTCTAAGACAGCAGGAAATCTGAGTGTGCCCAGAACAAAACAACGGTGTTTCCTACACATATGGACCATATCTAGTCCAAATCTGCTTCTGAAACTGATACAAAGCACTGACCCTCTAACATCCAATGCTTGTCAGTTAAGATGAGAAATGTGTGAGCTCAGTGAACGATGTAGTTCGTTTGAGCATAAAAGTGACTGCCCTTACCTGAAACGAAGTCTTGCTTGGAGGAAGACTCAGAGCTTGGGATTTAACTCCATTTCTGAAGGCAAACACACAGCATAGTTCTCATCCATGGATCACACTCTGCTTTAGAAAGAAGCACGCTCTTGCTTTCTAGAGTCTCTAAGACAGCAGGAAACGTGAGTGTGCTGAGAACAAAAGAACGGTGTTTCCTACACATACGGACCATATCTAGTCCAACTCTTCTTCTGAAACTGATACAAAGCACTGGTCCTCTAACATCCAATGCTTGTCAGTTAAGATGAGAAACGTGTGAGTTCCGTGAAAGATGTAGTTCTTTTGAGCTGAAAAGTGACTGCCCTTACCTGAAACGAAGTCTTGCTTGTAGGAAGACATAGAGCCTGGGATTTAACTACTTTTCTGAAGGGAAACACATAGCGTAGTTCTCATCCATGGATCACACTCTGATTTAGAGCGAGAAGCACGCTCTTGCTTTCTAGAGTCTCTAAGACAGCAGGAAACTTGAGTGTGCTGAGAACAAAAGAACGGTGTTTCCTACACATAGGGACCATATCTAGTCCAACTCTGCTTCTGAAACAGATACAAAGCACTGGTCCTCTAACATCCAATGCTTGTCAGTTAAGATGAGAAACGTGTGACCTTCGTGAACGATGTAGTTCCTTTGAGAAGAAAAGTGTCTGCCCTTACCTGAAACGAAGTCTTGCTTGTAGGGAGACATAGAGCATGGGATTTAACTCCATTTGAAGTGAAACACCCAGCATAGTCTCATCCATGGATCACACTCTGTTTTAGAGCGAGAAGCACGCTCTTGCTTTCTAGAGTCCTAAGACAGCAGGAAACGTGAGTGTGCCCAGAACAAAAGATCGGTGTTTCCTACACATATGGACCATATGTAGTCCAAATCTGCTTCTGAAACTGATACAAAGCACTAACCCTCTAACATCCAATTCTTGTCAGTTAAGATGAGAAACGTGTGAGCTTCGTGAACGATGTAGTTCGTTTGAGCACAAAACTGACTGCCCTTACCTGAAACAAAGTCTTGCTTGTAGGAAGACTCAGAGCCTGGGATTTAACTCCATTTCTGAAGGCAAACACATAGCCTAGTTCTCATCCATGGATCACACTCTGCGTTAGAACAAGAAGCATGCTCTTGCTTTCTAGAGTCTCTAAGACAGCAGGAAACATGAGTGTGCTGAGAACAAAAGAACGGTGTTTCCTACACATACGGACCATACTAGTCCATCTCTTCTTCTGAAACTGAAACAAAGCACTGGTCCTCTAACATTCAATGCTTGTCAGTTAAGATGAGAAACGTGTGAGCTTCGTGAACGATGTAGTTCGTTTGAGCAGAAAAGTGACTGCCCTTACCTGAAACGAAGTCTTGCTTGTGGGAAGACTCAGAGCCTGGGATTTAACTCCATTTCTGATGTGAAACACACAGCATAGTTCTCATCCATGGATCACACTCTGATTTAGAGCGAGAAGCACGCTCTTGCTTTCTAGAGTCTCTAAGACAGCAGGAAACGTGAGTGTGCTGAGAACAAAAGAACGGTGTTTCCTACACATAGGGACCATATCTAGTCCAACTCTGCTTCTGAAACAGATACAAAGCACTGGTTCTCTAACATCCAATGCTTGTCAGTTAAGATGAGAAACGTGTGACCTTCGTGAACCATGTAGTTCCTTTGAGCAGAAAAGTGTCTGCCCTTACCTGAAACGAAGTCTTGCTTGTAGGGAGACATAGAGCATGGGATTTAACTCCATTTGAAGTGAAACACCCAGCATAGTCTCATCCATGGATCACACTCTGTT
This sequence comes from Onychomys leucogaster, assembly GCA_949786385.1. Taxonomy (NCBI): domain Eukaryota; kingdom Metazoa; phylum Chordata; class Mammalia; order Rodentia; family Cricetidae; genus Onychomys; species Onychomys leucogaster. The sequence continues at coordinate 197,852 of CATKUP010000354.1, forward strand.
TTAGAGCGAGAAGCACGCTCTTGCTTTCTAGAGTCTCTAAGACAGCAGGAAACGTGAGTGTGCCCAGAACAAAAGATCGGTGTTTCCTACACATATGGACCATATGTAGTCCAAATCTGCTTCTGAAACTGATACAAAGCACTAACCCTCTAACATCCAATGCTTGTCAGTTAAGATGAGAAACGTGTGAGCTTCGTGAACGATGTAGTCCGTTTGAGCACAAAACTGACTGCCCTTACCTGAAACAAAGTCTTGCTTGTAGGAAGACTCAGAGCCTGGGATTTAACTCCATTTCTGAAGGCAAACACATAGCATAGTTCTCATCCATGGATCACACTCTGCGTTAGAACAAGAAGCATGCTCTTGCTTTCTAGAGTCTCTAAGACAGCAGGAAACATGAGTTTGCTGAGAACAAAAGATGGGTGTTTCCTACATATACGGACCATATCTAGTCGAAATCTGCTTCTGAAACTGATACAAAGCACTGGTCCTCTAACATCCAATGCTTGTCTGTTAAGATGAGAAACGTGTGAGCTCCGTGAAAGATGTAGTTCGTTTGAGCTGAAAAGTGACTGCCCTTACCTGAAACGAAGTCTTGCTTGTAGGAAGACATAGAGCCTGGGATTTAACTACTACTCTGAAGGGAAACACACAGCATAGTTTTCATCCATGGATCACACTCTGCTTTAGAGCGAGAAGCACACTCTTGCTTTCCAGAGACTCTAAGACAGCAGGAAATCTGAGTGTGCCCAGAACAAAAGAACGGTGTTTCCTACACATATGGACCATATCTAGTCCAAATCTGCTTCTGAAACTGATACAAAGCACTGACCCTCTAACTTCCAATGCTTGTCAGTTAAGATGAGAAACGTGTGAGCTCAGTTAACGATGTAGTTCCTTTGAGCAGAAAAGTGACTGCCCTTACCTGAAACGAAGTCTTGCTTGTAGGAAGACTCAGAGCCTGGGATTTAACTCCATTTCTGAAGGCAAACACATAGCATAGTTCTCATCCATGGATCACACTCTGATTTAGAGCGAGAAGCACGCTCTTGCTTTCTAGAGTCTCTAAGACAGCAGGAAACGTGAGTGTGCTGAGAACAAAAGAACGGTGTTTCCTACACATACGGACCATACTAGTCCATCTCTTCTTCTGAAACTGAAACAAAGCACTGGTCCTCTAACATTCAATGCTTGTCAGTTAAGATGAGAAACGTCTGAGCTTCGTGAACGATGTAGTTCGTTTGAGCAGAAAAGTGACTGCCCTTACCTGAAACGAAGTCTTGCTTGTGGGAAGACTCAGAGCCTGGGATTTAACTCCATTTCTGATGTGAAACACACAGCATAGTTCTCATCCATGGATCACACTCTGATTTAGAGCGAGAAGCACGCTCTTGCTTTCTAGAGTCTCTAAGACAGCAGGAAACGTGAGTGTGCTGAGAACAAAAGAACGGTGTTTCCTACACATAGGGACCATATCTAGTCCAACGCTGCTTCTGAAACAGATACAAAGCACTGGTTCTCTAACATCCAATGCTTGTCAGTTAAGATGAGAAACGTGTGACCTTCGTGAACCATGTAGTTCCTTTGAGCAGAAAAGTGTCTGCCCTTACCTGAAACGAAGTCTTGCTTGTAGGGAGACATAGAGCATGGGATTTAACTCCATTTGAAGTGAAACACCCAGCATAGTCTCATCCATGGATCACACTCTGTTTTAGAGCGAGAAGCACGCTCTTGCTTTCTAGAGTCTCTAAGACAGCAGGAAACGTGAGTGTGCCCAGAACAAAAGATCGGTGTTTCCTACACATATGGACCATATGTAGTCCAAATCTGCTTCTGAAACTGATACAAAGCACTAACCCTCTAAGATCCAATTCTTGTCAGTTAAGATGAGAAACGTGTGAGCTTCGTGAACGATGTAGTTCGTTTGAGCACAAAACTGACTGCCCTTACCTGAAACAAAGTCTTGCTTGTAGGAAGACTCAGAGCCTGGGATTTAACTCCATTTCTGAAGGCAAACACATAGCATAGTTCTCATCCATGGATCACACTCTGCGTTAGAACAAGAAGCATGCTCTTGCTTTCTAGAGTCTCTAAGACAGCAGGAAACATGAGTTTGCTGAGAACAAAAGATGGGTGTTTCCTACATATACGGACCATATCTAGTTGAAATCTGCTTCTGAAACTGATACAAAGCACTGGTCCTCTAACATCCAATGCTTGTCTGTTAAGATGAGAAACGTGTGAGCTCCGTGAAAGATGTAGTTCGTTTGAGCAACAAAGTGACTGCCCTTACCTGAAACGAAGTCTTGCTTGTAGGAAGACTCAGAGCCTGGGATTTAACTCCATTTCTGAAGGCAAACACATAGCATAGTTCTCATCCATGGATCACACTCTGATTTAGAGCGAGAAGCACGCTCTTGCTTTCTAGAGTCTCTAAGACAGCAGGAAACGTGAGTGTGCTGAGAACAAAAGAACGGTGTTTCCTACACATATGGACCATACTAGTCCATCTCTTCTTCTGAAACTGAAACAAAGCACTGGTCCTCTAACATTCAATGCTTGTCAGTTAAGATGAGAAACGTGTGAGCTTCGTGAACGATGTAGTTCGTTTGAGCAGAAAAGTGACTGCCCTTACCTGAAACGAAGTCTTGCTTGTGGGAAGACTCAGAGCCTGGGATTTAACTCCATTTCTGATGTGAAACACACAGCAGTGTTCTCATCCATGGATCACACTCTGCTTTAGAGCGAGAAGCACGCTCTTGCTTTCTAAAGTCTCTAATAGAGCAGGAAACGTGAGTGTGCTGAGAACAAATGAATGGTGTTTCCTACACCTAGGGACCATATCTAGTCCAACTCTGCTTCTGAAACAGATACAAAGCACTGGTCCTCTAACATCCAATGCTTGTCAGTTAAGATGAGAAACGTGTGACCTTCGTGAACAATGTAGTTCCTTTGAGCAGAAAAGTGTCTGCCCTTACCTGAAACGAAGTCTTGCTTGTAGGGAGACATAGAGCATTGGATTTAACTCCATTTGAAGTGAAACACACAGCATAGTCTCATCCATGGATCACACTCTGTTTTAGAACGAGAAGCACGCTCTTGCTTTCTAGAGTCTCTAAGACAGCAGGAAACGTGAGTGTGCCCAGAACAAAAGATCTGTGTTTCCTACACATATGGACCATATGTAGTCCAAATCTGCTTCTGAAACTGATACAAAGCACTAACCCTCTAACATCCAATTCTTGTCAGTTAAGATGAGAAACGTGTGAGCTTCGTGAAGGATGTAGTTCGTTTGAGCACAAAACTGACTGCCCTTACCTGAAACAAAGTCTTGCTTGTAGGGAGACTCAGAGCCTGGGATTTAACTCCATTTCTGAAGGCAAACACATAGCATAGTTCTCATCCATGGATCACACTCTGCTTTAGAGCGAGAAGCACGCTCTTGCTTTCTAGAGTCTCTAAAACAGCAGGAAACGTGAGTGTGCTGAGAACAAAAGAACGGTGTTTCCTACACATACGGACCATATCTAGTGCAACTCTTCTTTTGAAAGTGATACAAAGCACTGGTCCTCTAACATCCAATGCTTGTCAGTTAAGATGAGAAACGTGTGAGTTCCATGAAAGATGTAATTCGCTTGAGCTGAAAAGTGACTGCCCTTACCTGAAACGAAGTCTTGCTTGTAGGAAGACATAGAGCCTGGGATTTAACTACTTTTCTGAAGGGAAACACACAGCATAGTTTTCATCCATGGATCACACTCTGCTTTAGAGCGAGAAGCACACTCTTGCTTTCTACAGTCTCTAAGACAGCAGGAAATCTGAGTGTGCCCAGAACAAAACAACGGTGTTTCCTACACATATGGACCATATCTAGTCCAAATCTGCTTCTGAAACTGATACAAAGCACTGACCCTCTAACATCCAATGCTTGTCAGTTAAGATGAGAAATGTGTGAGCTCAGTGAACGATGTAGTTCGTTTGAGCATAAAAGTGACTGCCCTTACCTGAAACGAAGTCTTGCTTGGAGGAAGACTCAGAGCTTGGGATTTAACTCCATTTCTGAAGGCAAACACACAGCATAGTTCTCATCCATGGATCACACTCTGCTTTAGAAAGAAGCACACTCTTGCTTTCCAGAGACTCTAAGACAGCAGGAAATCTGAGTGTGCCCAGAACAAAAGAATGGTGTTTCCTACACATATGGACCATATCTAGTCCAAATCTGCTTCTGAAACTGATACAAAGCACTGACCCTCTAACTTCCAATGCTTGTCAGTTAAGATGAGAAACGTGTGAGCTCAGTTAACGATGTAGTTCCTTTGAGCAGAAAAGTGACTGCCCTTACCTGAAACGAAGTCTTGCTTGTAGGAAGACTCAGAGCCTGGGATTTAACTCCATTTCTGAAGGCAAACACATAGCATAGTTCTCATCCATGGATCACACTCTGCTTTAGAGCGAGAAGCACGCTCTTGCTTTCTAAAGTCTCTAATAGAGCAGGAAACGTGAGTGTGCTGAGAACAAATGAATGGTGTTTCCTACACCTAGGGACCATATCTAGTCCAACTCTGCTTCTGAAACAGATACAAAGCACTGGTCCTCTAACATCCAATGCTTGTCAGTTAAGATGAGAAACGTGTGACCTTCGTGAACAATGTAGTTCCTTTGAGCAGAAAAGTGTCTGCCCTTACCTGAAACGAAGTCTTGCTTGTAGGGAGACATAGAGCATTGGATTTAACTCCATTTGAAGTGAAACACACAGCATAGTCTCATCCATGGATCACACTCTGTTTTAGAACGAGAAGCACGCTCTTGCTTTCTAGAGTCTCTAAGACAGCAGGAAACGTGAGTGTGCCCAGAACAAAAGATCTGTGTTTCCTACACATATGGACCATATGTAGTCCAAATCTGCTTCTGAAACTGATACAAAGCACTAACCCTCTAACATCCAATTCTTGTCAGTTAAGATGAGAAACGTGTGAGCTTCGTGAAGGATGTAGTTCGTTTGAGCACAAAACTGACTGCCCTTACCTGAAACAAAGTCTTGCTTGTAGGGAGACTCAGAGCCTGGGATTTAACTCCATTTCTGAAGGCAAACACATAGCATAGTTCTCATCCATGGATCACACTCTGCTTTAGAGCGAGAAGCACGCTCTTGCTTTCTAGAGTCTCTAAAACAGCAGGAAACGTGAGTGTGCTGAGAACAAAAGAACGGTGTTTCCTACACATACGGACCATATCTAGTGCAACTCTTCTTTTGAAAGTGATACAAAGCACTGGTCCTCTAACATCCAATGCTTGTCAGTTAAGATGAGAAACGTGTGAGTTCCATGAAAGATGTAATTCGCTTGAGCTGAAAAGTGACTGCCCTTACCTGAAACGAAGTCTTGCTTGTAGGAAGACATAGAGCCTGGGATTTAACTACTTTTCTGAAGGGAAACACACAGCATAGTTTTCATCCATGGATCACACTCTGCTTTAGAGCGAGAAGCACACTCTTGCTTTCTACAGTCTCTAAGACAGCAGGAAATCTGAGTGTGCCCAGAACAAAACAACGGTGTTTCCTACACATATGGACCATATCTAGTCCAAATCTGCTTCTGAAACTGATACAAAGCACTGACCCTCTAACATCCAATGCTTGTCAGTTAAGATGAGAAATGTGTGAGCTCAGTGAACGATGTAGTTCGTTTGAGCATAAAAGTGACTGCCCTTACCTGAAACGAAGTCTTGCTTGGAGGAAGACTCAGAGCTTGGGATTTAACTCCATTTCTGAAGGCAAACACACAGCATAGTTCTCATCCATGGATCACACTCTGCTTTAGAAAGAAGCACACTCTTGCTTTCTAGAGTCTCTAAGACAGCAGGAAACGTGAGTGTGCTGAGAACAAAAGAACGGTGTTTCCTACACATACGGACCATATCTAGTCCAACTCTTCTTCTGAAACTGATACAAAGCACTGGTCCTCTAACATCCAATGCTTGTCAGTTAAGATGAGAAACGTGTGAGTTCCGTGAAAGATGTAGTTCTTTTGAGCTGAAAAGTGACTGCCCTTACCTGAAACGAAGTCTTGCTTGTAGGAAGACATAGAGCCTGGGATTTAACTACTTTTCTGAAGGGAAACACATAGCGTAGTTCTCATCCATGGATCACACTCTGATTTAGAGCGAGAAGCACGCTCTTGCTTTCTAGAGTCTCTAAGACAGCAGGAAACTTGAGTGTGCTGAGAACAAAAGAACGGTGTTTCCTACACATAGGGACCATATCTAGTCCAACTCTGCTTCTGAAACAGATACAAAGCACTGGTCCTCTAACATCCAATGCTTGTCAGTTAAGATGAGAAACGTGTGACCTTCGTGAACGATGTAGTTCCTTTGAGAAGAAAAGTGTCTGCCCTTACCTGAAACGAAGTCTTGCTTGTAGGGAGACATAGAGCATGGGATTTAACTCCATTTGAAGTGAAACACCCAGCATAGTCTCATCCATGGATCACACTCTGTTTTAGAGCGAGAAGCACGCTCTTGCTTTCTAGAGTCTCTAAGACAGCAGGAAACGTGAGTGTGCCCAGAACAAAAGATCGGTGTTTCCTACACATATGGACCATATGTAGTCCAAATCTGCTTCTGAAACTGATACAAAGCACTAACCCTCTAACATCCAATTCTTGTCAGTTAAGATGAGAAACGTGTGAGCTTCGTGAACGATGTAGTTCGTTTGAGCACAAAACTGACTGCCCTTACCTGAAACAAAGTCTTGCTTGTAGGAAGACTCAGAGCCTGGGATTTAACTCCATTTCTGAAGGCAAACACATAGCCTAGTTCTCATCCATGGATCACACTCTGCGTTAGAACAAGAAGCATGCTCTTGCTTTCTAGAGTCTCTAAGACAGCAGGAAACATGAGTTTGCTGAGAACAAAAGATGGGTGTTTCCTACATATACGGACCATATCTAGTCGAAATCTGCTTCTGAAACTGATACAAAGCACTGGTCCTCTAACATCCAATGCTTGTCTGTTAAGATGAGAAACGTGTGAGCTCCGTGAAAGATGTAGTTCGTTTGAGCTGAAAAGTGACTGCCCTTACCTGAAACGAAGTCTTGCTTGTAGGAAGACATAGAGCCTGGGATTTAACTACTTCTCTGAAGGGAAACACACAGCATAGTTTTCATCCATGGATCACACTCTGCTTTAGAGCGAGAAGCACACTCTTGCTTTCCAGAGTCTCTAAGACAGCAGGAAATCTGAGTGTGCCCAGAACAAAAGAACGGTGTTTCCTACACATATGGACCATATCTAGTCCAAATCTGCTTCTTAAACTGATACAAAGCACTGACCCTCTAACTTCCAATGCTTGTCAGTTAAGATGAGAAACGTGTGAGCTCAGTTAACGATGTAGTTCCTTTGAGCAGAAAAGTGACTGCCCTTACCTGAAACGAAGTCTTGCTTGTAGGAAGACTCAGAGCCTGGGATTTAACTCCATTTCTGAAGGCAAACACATAGCATAGTTCTCATCCATGGATCACACTCTGATTTAGAGCGAGAAGCACGCTCTTGCTTTCTAGAGTCTCTAAGACAGCAGGAAACGTGAGTGTGCTGAGAACAAAAGAACGGTGTTTCCTACACATACGGACCATACTAGTCCATCTCTTCTTCTGAAACTGAAACAAAGCACTGGTCCTCTAACATTCAATGCTTGTCAGTTAAGATGAGAAACGTGTGAGCTTCGTGAACGATGTAGTTCGTTTGAGCAGAAAAGTGACTGCCCTTACCTGAAACGAAGTCTTGCTTGTGGGAAGACTCAGAGCCTGGGATTTAACTCCATTTCTGATGTGAAACACACAGCATAGTTCTCATCCATGGATCACACTCTGATTTAGAGCGAGAAGCACGCTCTTGCTTTCTAGAGTCTCTAAGACAGCAGGAAACGTGAGTGTGCTGAGAACAAAAGAACGGTGTTTCCTACACATAGGGACCATATCTAGTCCAACTCTGCTTCTGAAACAGATACAAAGCACTGGTTCTCTAACATCCAATGCTTGTCAGTTAAGATGAGAAACGTGTGACCTTCGTGAACCATGTAGTTCCTTTGAGCAGAAAAGTGTCTGCCCTTACCTGAAACGAAGTCTTGCTTGTAGGGAGACATAGAGCATGGGATTTAACTCCATTTGAAGTGAAACACCCAGCATAGTCTCATCCATGGATCACACTCTGTTTTAGAGCGAGAAGCACGCTCTTGCTTTCTAGAGTCTCTAAGACAGCAGGAAACGTGAGTGTGCCCAGAACAAAAGATCGGTGTTTCCTACACATATGGACCATATGTAGTCCAAATCTGCTTCTGAAACTGATACAAAGCACTAACCCTCTAACATCCAATGCTTGTCAGTTAAGATGAGAAACGTGTGAGCTTCGTGAACGATGTAGTCCGTTTGAGCACAAAACTGACTGCCCTTACCTGAAACAAAGTCTTGCTTGTAGGAAGACTCAGAGCCTGGGATTTAACTCCATTTCTGAAGGCAAACACATAGCATAGTTCTCATCCATGGATCACACTCTGCGTTAGAACAAGAAGCATGCTCTTGCTTTCTAGAGTCTCTAAGACAGCAGGAAACATGAGTTTGCTGAAAACAAAAGATGGGTGTTTCCTACATATACGGACCATATCTAGTCGAAATCTGCTTCTGAAACTGATACAAAGCACTGGTCCTCTAACATCCAATGCTTGTCTGTTAAGATGAGAAACGTGTGAGCTCCGTGAAAGATGTAGTTCGTTTGAGCTGAAAAGTGACTGCCCTTACCTGAAACGAAGTCTTGCTTGTAGGAAGACATAGAGCCTGGGATTTAACTACTACTCTGAAGGGAAACACACAGCATAGTTTTCATCCATGGATCACACTCTGCTTTAGAGCGAGAAGCACACTCTTGCTTTCCAGAGACTCTAAGACAGCAGGAAATCTGAGTGTGCCCAGAACAAAAGAACGGTGTTTCCTACACATATGGACCATATCTAGTCCAAATCTGCTTCTGAAACTGATACAAAGCACTGACCCTCTAACTTCCAATGCTTGTCAGTTAAGATGAGAAACGTGTGAGCTCAGTTAACGATGTAGTTCCTTTGAGCAGAAAAGTGACTGCCCTTACCTGAAACGAAGTCTTGCTTGTAGGAAGACTCAGAGCCTGGGATTTAACTCCATTTCTGAAGGCAAACACATAGCATAGTTCTCATCCATGGATCACACTCTGATTTAGAGCGAGAAGCACGCTCTTGCTTTCTAGAGTCTCTAAGACAGCAGGAAACGTGAGTGTGCTGAGAACAAAAGAACGGTGTTTCCTACACATACGGACCATACTAGTCCATCTCTTCTTCTGAAACTGAAACAAAGCACTGGTCCTCTAACATTCAATGCTTGTCAGTTAAGATGAGAAACGTCTGAGCTTCGTGAACGATGTAGTTCGTTTGAGCAGAAAAGTGACTGCCCTTACCTGAAACGAAGTCTTGCTTGTGGGAAGACTCAGAGCCTGGGATTTAACTCCATTTCTGATGTGAAACACACAGCATAGTTCTCATCCATGGATCACACTCTGATTTAGAGCGAGAAGCACGCTCTTGCTTTCTAGAGTCTCTAAGACAGCAGGAAACGTGAGTGTGCTGAGAACAAAAGAACGGTGTTTCCTACACATAGGGACCATATCTAGTCCAACGCTGCTTCTGAAACAGATACAAAGCACTGGTTCTCTAACATCCAATGCTTGTCAGTTAAGATGAGAAACGTGTGACCTTCGTGAACCATGTAGTTCCTTTGAGCAGAAAAGTGTCTGCCCTTACCTGAAACGAAGTCTTGCTTGTAGGGAGACATAGAGCATGGGATTTAACTCCATTTGAAGTGAAACACCCAGCATAGTCTCATCCATGGATCACACTCTGTTTTAGAGCGAGAAGCACGCTCTTGCTTTCTAGAGTCTCTAAGACAGCAGGAAACGTGAGTGTGCCCAGAACAAAAGATCGGTGTTTCCTACACATATGGACCATATGTAGTCCAAATCTGCTTCTGAAACTGATACAAAGCACTAACCCTCTAAGATCCAATTCTTGTCAGTTAAGATGAGAAACATGTGAGCTTCGTGAACGATGTAGTTCGTTTGAGCACAAAACTGACTGCCCTTACCTGAAACAAAGTCTTGCTTGTAGGAAGACTCAGAGCCTGGGATTTAACTCCATTTCTGAAGGCAAACACATAGCATAGTTCTCATCCATGGATCACACTCTGCGTTAGAACAAGAAGCATGCTCTTGCTTTCTAGAGTCTCTAAGACAGCAGGAAACATGAGTTTGCTGAGAACAAAAGATGGGTGTTTCCTACATATACGGACCATATCTAGTCGAAATCTGCTTCTGAAACTGATACAAAGCACTGGTCCTCTAACATCCAATGCTTGTCTGTTAAGATGAGAAACGTGTGAGCTCCGTGAAAGATGTAGTTCGTTTGAGCAGAAAAGTGACTGCCCTTACCTGAAACGAAGTCTTGCTTGTAGGAAGACTCAGAGCCTGGGATTTAACTCCATTTCTGAAGGCAAACACATAGCATAGTTCTCATCCATGGATCACACTCTGATTTAGAGCGAGAAGCACGCTCTTGCTTTCTAGAGTCTCTAAGACAGCAGGAAACGTGAGTGTGCTGAGAACAAAAGAACGGTGTTTCCTACACATATGGACCATACTAGTCCATCTCTTCTTCTGAAACTGAAACAAAGCACTGGTCCTCTAACATTCAATGCTTGTCAGTTAAGATGAGAAACGTGTGAGCTTCGTGAACGATGTAGTTCGTTTGAGCAGAAAAGTGACTGCCCTTACCTGAAACGAAGTCTTGCTTGTGGGAAGACTCAGAGCCTGGGATTTAACTCCATTTCTGATGTGAAACACACAGCAGTGTTCTCATCCATGGATCACACTCTGCTTTAGAGCGAGAAGCACGCTCTTGCTTTCTAAAGTCTCTAATAGAGCAGGAAACGTGAGTGTGCTGAGAACAAATGAATGGTGTTTCCTACACCTAGGGACCATATCTAGTCCAACTCTGCTTCTGAAACAGATACAAAGCACTGGTCCTCTAAAATCCAATGCTTGTCAGTTAAGATGAGAAACGTGTGACCTTCGTGAACAATGTAGTTCCTTTGAGCAGAAAAGTGTCTGCCCTTACCTGAAACGAAGTCTTGCTTGTAGGGAGACATAGAGCATGGGATATAACTCCATTTGAAGTGAAACACACAGCATAGTCTCATCCATGGATCACACTCTGTTTTAGAGCGAGAAGCACGCTCTTGCTTTCTAGAGTCTCTAAGACAGCAGGAAACGTGAGTGTGCCCAGAACAAAAGATCTGTGTTTCCTACACATATGGACCATATGTAGTCCAAATCTGCTTCTGAAACTGATAAATGCACTAACCCTCTAACATCCAATTCTTGTCAGTTAAGATGAGAAACGTGTGAGCTTCGTGAAGGATGTAGTTCGTTTGAGCACAAAACTGACTGCCCTTACCTGAAACAAAGTCTTGCTTGTAGGAAGACTCAGAGCCTGGGATTTAACTCCATTTCTGAAGGCAAACACATAGCGTAGTTCTCATCCATGGATCACACTCTGCTTTAGAGCGAGAAGCACGCTCTTGCTTTCTAGAGTCTCTAAAACAGCAGGAAACGTGAGTGTGCTGAGAACAAAAGAACGGTGTTTCCTACACATACGGACCATATCTAGTGCAACTCTTCTTTTGAAAGTGATACAAAGCACTGGCACTCTAACTTCCAATGCTTGTCAGTTAAGATGAGAAACGTGTGAGCTCTGTTAACGATGTAGTTCGTTTGAGGAAAAAAGTGACTGCCCTTACCTGAAACGAAGTCTTGCTTGTAGGAAGACTCAGAGCCTGGGTTTTAACTCCATTTCTGAAGGCAAACACATAGCATAGTTCTCATCCATGGATCACACTCTGTTTTGAGCGAGAAGCACGCTCTTGCTTTCTAGAGTCTCTAAGACAGCAGGAAACGTGAGTGTGCTGAGAACAAAAGAACGGTGTTTCCTACACATACGGACCATATCTAGTCCAACTCTTCTCCTTAAACTGATACAAAGCACTGGTCCTCTAACATCCAATGCTTGTCAGTTAAGATGAGAAACGTGTGAGTTCCGTGAAAGATGTAGTTCGTTTGAGCTGAAAATTGACTGCCCTTACCTGAAACGAAGTCTTGCTTGTAGGAAGACTCAGAGCTTGGGATTTAACTCCATTTCTGAAGGCAAACACACAGCATAGTTCTCATCAATGGATCACACTCTGATTTAGAGCGAGAAGCACGCTCTTGCTTTCTAGAGTCTCTAAGACAGCAGGAAACGTGAGTGTGCTGAGAATAAAAGAACGGTGTTTCCTACACATACGGACCATATCTAGTCCATCTCTTCTTCTGAAACTGAAACAAAGCACTGGTCCTCTAACATCCAATGCTTGTCAGTTAAGATGAGAAACGTGTGAGCTTCGTGAACTATGTAGTTCCTTTGAGCAGAAAAGTGTCTGCCCTTACCTGAAACGAAGTCTTGCTTGTAGGGAGACATAGAGCATGGGATTTAACTCCATTTGAAGTGAAACACCCAGCATAGTCTCATCCATGGATCACACTCTGTTTTAGAGCGAGAAGCACGCTCTTGCTTTCTAGAGTCTCTAAGACAGCAGGAAACGTGAGTGTGCCCAGAACAAAAGATCGGTGTTTCCTACACATATGGACCATATGTAGTCCAAATCTGCTTCTGAAACTGATACAAAGCACTAACCCTCTAAGATCCAATTCTTGTCAGTTAAGATGAGAAACGTGTGAGCTTCGTGAACGATGTAGTTCGTTTGAGCACAAAACTGACTGCCCTTACCTGAAACAAAGTCTTGCTTGTAGGAAGACTCAGAGCTTGGGATTTAACTCCATTTCTGAAGGCAAACACATAGCATAGTTCTCATCCATGGATCACACTCTGCGTTAGAACAAGAAGCATGCACTTGCTTTCTAGAGTCTCTAAGACAGCAGGAAACATGAGTTTGCTGAGAACAAAAGATGGGTGTTTCCTACATATACGGACCATATCTAGTCGAAATCTGCTTCTGAAACTGATACAAAGCACTGGTCCTCTAACATCCAATGCTTGTCTGTTAAGATGAGAAACGTGTGAGCTCCGTGAAAGATGTAGTTCGTTTGAGCAGAAAAGTGACTGCCCTTACCTGAAACGAAGTCTTGCTTGTAGGAAGACTCAGAGCCTGGGATTTAACTCCATTTCTGAAGGCAAACACATAGCATAGTTCTCATCCATGGATCACACTCTGATTTAGAGCGAGAAGCACGCTCTTGCTTTCTAGAGTCTCTAAGACAGCAGGAAACGTGAGTGTGCTGAGAACAAAAGAACGGTGTTTCCTACACATATGGACCATACTAGTCCATCTCTTCTTCTGAAACTGAAACAAAGCACTGGTCCTCTAACATTCAATGCTTGTCAGTTAAGATGAGAAACGTGTGAGCTTCGTGAACGATGTAGTTCGTTTGCGCAGAAAAGTGACTGCTCTTACCTGAAACGAAGTCTTGCTTGTGGGAAGACTCAGAGCCTGGGATTTAACTCCATTTCTGATGTGAAACACACAGCAGTGTTCTCATCCATGGATCACACTCTGCTTTAGAGCGAGAAGCACGCTCTTGCTTTCTAAAGTCTCTAATAGAGCAGGAAACGTGAGTGTGCTGAGAACAAAAGAATGGTGTTTCCTACACCTAGGGACCATATCTAGTCCAACTCTGCTTCTGAAACAGATACAAAGCACTGGTCCTCTAAAATCCAATGCTTGTCAGTTAAGATGAGAAACGTGTGACCTTCGTGAACAATGTAGTTCCTTTGAGCAGAAAAGTGTCTGCCCTTACCTGAAACGAAGTCTTGCTTGTAGGGAGACATAGAGCATGGGATTTAACTCCATTTGAAGTGAAACACACAGCATAGTCTCATCCATGGATCACACTCTGTTTTAGAGCGAGAAGCACGCTCTTGCTTTCTAGAGTCTCTAAGACAGCAGGAAACGTGAGTGTGCCCAGAACAAAAGATCTGTGTTTCCTACACATATGGACCATATGTAGTCCAAATCTGCTTCTGAAACTGAAAAATGCACTAACCCTCTAACATCCAATTCTTGTCAGTTAAGATGAGAAACGTGTGAGCTTCGTGAAGGATGTAGTTCGTTTGAGCACAAAACTGACTGCCCTTACCTGAAACAAAGTCTTGCTTGTAGGAAGACTCAGAGCCTGGGATTTAACTCCATTTCTGAAGGCAAACACATAGCGTAGTTCTCATCCATGGATCACACTCTGCTTTAGAGCGAGAAGCACGCTCTTGCTTTCTAGAGTCTCTAAAACAGCAGGAAACGTGAGTGTGCTGAGAACAAAAGAACGGTGTTTCCTACACATACGGACCATATCTAGTGCAACTCTTCTTTTGAAAGTGATACAAAGCACTGGCACTCTAACTTCCAATGCTTGTTAGTTAAGATGAGAAACGTGTGAGCTCTGTTAATGATGTATTTCTTTTGAGGATAAAAGTGACTGCCCTTACCTGAAACGAAGTCTTGCTTGTAGGAAGACTCAGAGCCTGGGATTTAACTCCATTTCTGAAGGCAAACACATAGCATAGTTCTCATCCATGGATCACACTCTGTTTTGAGCGAGAAGCACGCTCTTGCTTTCTAGAGTCTCTAAGACAGCAGGAAACGTGAGTGTGCTGAGAACAAAAGAACGGTGTTTCCTACACATACGGACCATATCTAGTCCAACTCTTCTCCTTAAACTGATACAAAGCACTGGTCCTCTAACATCCAATGCTTGTCAGTTAAGATGAGAAACGTGTGAGTTCCGTGAAAGATGTAGTTCGTTTGAGCTGAAAAGTGACTGCCCTTACCTGAAACGAAGTCTTGCTTGTAGGAAGACTCAGAGCTTGGGATTTAACTCCATTTCTGAAGGCAAACACACAGCATAGTTCTCATCAATGGATCACACTCTGCTTTAGAAAGATGCACGCTCTTGCTTTCTAGAGTCTCTAAGACAGCAGGAAACGTGAGTGTGCTGAGAACAAAAGAACGGTGTTTCCTACACATACGGACCATATCTAGTCCAACTCTTCTTCTGAAACTGATACAAAGCACTGGTCCTCTAACATCCAATGCTTGTCAGTTAAGATGAGAAACGTGTGAGTTCCGTGAAAGATGTAGTTTTTTTGAGCTGAAAAGTGACTGTCCTTACCTGAAACGAAGTCTTGCTTGTAGGAAGACATAGAGCCTGGCATTTAACTACTTTTCTGAAGGGAAACACATAGCATAGTTCTCATCCATGGATCACACTCTGATTTAGAGCGAGAAGCACGCTCTTGCTTTCTAGAGTCTCTAAGACAGCAGGAAACGTGAGTGTGCTGAGAATAAAAGAACGGTGTTTCCTACACATACGGACCATATCTAGTCCATCTCTTCTTCTGAAACTGAAACAAAGCACTGGTCCTCTAACATCCAATGCTTGTCAGTTAAGATGAGAAACGTGTGAGCTTCGTGAACTATGTAGTTCCTTTGAGCAGAAAAGTGTCTGCCCTTACCTGAAACGAAGTCTTGCTTGTAGGGAGACATAGAGCATGGGATTTAACTCCATTTGAAGTGAAACACCCAGCATAGTCTCATCCATGGATCACACTCTGTTTTAGAGCGAGAAGCACGCTCTTGCTTTCTAGAGTCTCTAAGACAGCAGGAAACGTGAGTGTGCCCAGAACAAAAGATTGGTGTTTCCTACACATATGGACCATATGTAGTCCAAATCTGCTTCTGAAACTGATACAAAGCACAAACCCTCTAACATCCAATTCTTGTCAGTTAAGATGAGAAACGTGTGAGCTTCGTGAACGATGTAGTTCGTTTGAGCACAAAACTGACTGCCCTTACCTGAAACAACGTCTTGCTTGTAGGAAGACTCAGAGCCTGGGATTTAACTCCACTTCTGAAGGCAAACACATAGCATAGTTCTCATCCATGGATCACACTCTGCTTTAGAGCGAGAAGCACGCTCTTGCTTTCTAGAGTCTCTAAGACAGCAGGAAACGTGAGTGTGCTGAGAACAAAAGAACGGTGTTTCCTACACATATGGACCATATCTAGTGCAACTCTTCTTTTGAAAGTGATACAAAGCACTGGTCCTCTAACATCCAATGCTTGTCAGTTAAGATGAGAAACGTGTGAGTTCCGTGAAAGATGTAGTTCGTTTGAGCTGAAAAGTGACTGCCCTTACCTGAAACGAAGTCTTGCTTGTAGGAAGACATAGAGCCTGGGATTTAACTACTTTTCTGAAGGGAAACACACAGCATAGTTCTCATCCATGGATCACACTCTGATTTAGAGCGAGAAGCACGCTCTTGCTTTCTAGAGTCTCTAAGACAGCAGGAAACGTGAGTGTGCTGAGAACAAAAGAACGGTGTTTCCTACACATACGGACCATATCTAGTCCATCTCTTCTTCTGAAACTGAAACAAAGCACTGGTCCTCTAACATCCAATGCTTGTCAGTTAAGATGAGAAACGTGTGAGCTTCGTGAACGATGTAGTTCGTTTGAGCAGAAAAGTGACTGCCCTTACCTGAAACGAAGTCTTGCTTGTGGGAAGAATCAGAGCCTGGGATTTAACTCCATTTCTGATGTGAAACACACAGCAGTGTTCTCATCCATGGATCACACTCTGCTTTAGAGCGAGAAGCACGCTCTTGCTTTCTAAAGTCTCTAATACAGCAGGAAACGTGAGTGTGCTGAGAACAAAAGAACGGTGTTTCCTACACATAGGGACCATATCTAGTCCAACTCTGCTTCTGAAACAGATACAAAGCACTGGTCCTCTAACATCCAATGCTTGTCAGTTAAGATGAGAAAAGTGTGACCTTCGTGAACGATGTAGTTCCTTTGAGCAGAAAAGTGTCTGCCCTTACCTGAAACGAAGTCTTGCTTGTAGGGAGACATAGAGCATGGGATTTAACTCCATTTGAAGTGAAACACCCAGCATAGTCTCATCCATGGATCACACTCTGTTTTAGAGCGAGAAGCTCGCTCTTGCTTTCTAGAGTCTCTAAGACAGCAGGAAACGTGAGTGTGCCCAGAACAAAAGATCGGTGTTTCCTACACATATGGACCATATGTAGTCCAAATCTGCTTCTGAAACTGATACAAAGCACTAACCCTCTAACATACAATTCTTGTCAGTTAAGATGAGAAACGTGTGAGTTCCGTGAACGATGTAGTTCGTTTGAGCACAAAACTGACTGCCCTTACCTGAAACAAAGTCTTGCTTGTAGGAAGACTCAGAGCCTGGGATTTAACTCCATTTCTTAAGGCAAACACACAGCATAGTTCTCATCCATGGATCACACTCTGCTTTAGAGCGAGAAGCACACTCTTGCTTTCTACAGTCTCTAAGACAGCAGGAAATCTGAGTGTGCCCAGAATAAAACAACGGTGTTTCCTATACATATGGACCATATCTAGTCCAAATCTGCTTCTGAAACTGATAAAAAGCACTTACCCTCTAACTTCCAATGCTTGTCAGTTAAGATGAGAAACGTGTGAGCTCAGTTAACGATGTAGTTCATTTGAGCAGAAAAGTGACTGCTCTTACCTGAAACGAAGTCTTGCTTGTAGGAAGACATAGAGCCTGGGATTTAACTACTTTTCTGAAGGGAAACACATAGCATAGTTCTCATCCATGGATCACACTCTGATTTAGAGCGAGAAGCACGCTCTTGCTTTCTAGAGTCTCTAAGACAGCAGGAAACGTGAGTGTGCTGAGAATAAAAGAACGGTGTTTCCTACACATACGGACCATATCTAGTCCATCTCTTCTTCTGAAACTGAAACAAAGCACTGGTCCTCTAACATCCAATGCTTGTCAGTTAAGATGAGAAACGTGTGAGCTTCGTGAACTATGTAGTTCCTTTGAGCAGAAAAGTGTCTGCCCTTACCTGAAACGAAGTCTTGCTTGTAGGGAGACATAGAGCATGGGATTTAACTCCATTTGAAGTGAAACACCCAGCATAGTCTCATCCATGGATCACACTCTGTTTTAGAGCGAGAAGCACGCTCTTGCTTTCTAGAGTCTCTAAGACAGCAGGAAACGTGAGTGTGCCCAGAACAAAAGATTGGTGTTTCCTACACATATGGACCATATGTAGTCCAAATCTGCTTCTGAAACTGATACAAAGCACAAACCCTCTAACATCCAATTCTTGTCAGTTAAGATGAGAAACGTGTGAGCTTCGTGAACGATGTAGTTCGTTTGAGCACAAAACTGACTGCCCTTACCTGAAACAACGTCTTGCTTGTAGGAAGACTCAGAGCCTGGGATTTAACTCCACTTCTGAAGGCAAACACATAGCATAGTTCTCATCCATGGATCACACTCTGCTTTAGAGCGAGAAGCACGCTCTTGCTTTCTAGAGTCTCTAAGACAGCAGGAAACGTGAGTGTGCTGAGAACAAAAGAACGGTGTTTCCTACACATATGGACCATATCTAGTGCAACTCTTCTTTTGAAAGTGATACAAAGCACTGGTCCTCTAACATCCAATGCTTGTCAGTTAAGATGAGAAACGTGTGAGTTCCGTGAAAGATGTAGTTCGTTTGAGCTGAAAAGTGACTGCCCTTACCTGAAACGAAGTCTTGCTTGTAGGAAGACATAGAGCCTGGGATTTAACTACTTTTCTGAAGGGAAACACACAGCATAGTTCTCATCCATGGATCACACTCTGATTTAGAGCGAGAAGCACGCTCTTGCTTTCTAGAGTCTCTAAGACAGCAGGAAACGTGAGTGTGCTGAGAACAAAAGAACGGTGTTTCCTACACATACGGACCATATCTAGTCCATCTCTTCTTCTGAAACTGAAACAAAGCACTGGTCCTCTAACATCCAATGCTTGTCAGTTAAGATGAGAAACGTGTGAGCTTTGTGAACGATGTAGTTCGTTTGAGCAGAAAAGTGACTGCCCTTACCTGAAACGAAGTCTTGCTTGTGGGAAGACTCAGAGCCTGGGATTTAACTCCATTTCTGATGTGAAACACACAGCAGTGTTCTCATCCATGGATCACACTCTGCTTTAGAGCGAGAAGCAAGCTCTTGCTTTCTAAAGTCTCTAATACAGCAGGAAACGTGAGTGTGCTGAGAACAAAAGAACGGTGTTTCCTACACATAGGGACCATATCTAGTCCAACTCTGCTTCTGAAACAGATACAAAGCACTGGTCCTCTAACATCCAATGCTTGTCAGTTAAGATGAGAAACGTGTGACCTTCGTGAACGATGTAGTTCCATTGAGCAGAAAAGTGTCTGCCCTTACCTGAAACGAAGTCTTGCTTGTAGGGAGACATAGAGCATGGGATTTAACTCCATTTGAAGTGAAACACCCAGCATAGTCTCATCCATGGATCACACTCTGTTTTAGAGCGAGAAGCACGCTCTTGCTTTCTAGAGTCTCTAAGACAGCAGGAAACGTGAGTGTGCCCAGAACAAAAGATCGGTGTTTCCTACACATATGGACCATATGTAGTCCAAATCTGCTTCTGAAACTGATACAAAGCACTAACCCTCTAACATACAATTCTTGTCAGTTAAGATGAGAAACGTGTGAGTTCCGTGAACGATGTAGTTCGTTTGAGCACAAAACTGACTGCCCTTACCTGAAACAAAGTCTTGCTTGTAGGAAGACTCAGAGCCTGGGATTTAACTCCATTTCTGAAGGCAAACACACAGCATAGTTCTCATCCATGGATCACACTCTGCTTTAGAGCGAGAAGCACACTCTTGCTTTCTAGAGTCTCTAAGACAGCAGGAAATCTGAGTGTGCCCAGAATAAAACAACGGTGTTTCCTACACATATGGACCATATCTAGTCCAAATCTGCTTCTGAAACTGATAAAAAGCACTTACCCTCTAACTTCCAATGCTTGTCAGTTAAGATGAGAAACGTGTGAGCTCAGTTAACGATGTAGTTCATTTGAGCAGAAAAGTGACTGCTCTTACCTGAAACGAAGTCTTGCTTGTAGGAAGACTCAGAGCCTGGGTTTTAACTCCATTTCTGAAGGCAAACACATAGCATAGTTCTCATCCATGGATCACACTCTACTTTTGAGCGAGAAGCACGCTCTTGCTTTCTAGAGTCTCTAAGACAGCAGGAAACATGAGTGTGCTGAGAACAAAAGAACGGTGTTTCCTACACATAGGGACCATATGTAGTCCAACTCTTCTTCTTAAACTGATACAAAGCACTGGTCCTCTAACATCCAATGCTTGTCAGTTAAGATGAGAAACGTGTGAGCTCCGTGAAAGATGTAGTTCGTTTGAGCTGAAAAGTGACTGCCCTTACCTGAAACGAAGTCTTGCTTGTAGGAAGTCATAGAGCCTGGGATTTAACTACTTTTCTGAAGGGAAACACACAGCATAGTTTTCATCCATGGATCACACTCTGCTTTAGAGCGAGAAGCACACTCTTGCTTTCTAGAGTATCTAAGACTGCAGGAAATCTGAGTGTGCCCAGAACAAAACAACGGAGTTTCCTACACATATGGACCATATCTAGTCCAAATCTGCTTCTGAAACTGATACAAAGCACTTACCCTCTAACTTCCAATGCTTGTCAGTTAAGATGAGAAACGTGTGAGCTCAGTGAACGATGTAGTTCTTTTGAGCATAAAAGTGACTGCCCTTACCTGAAACGAATTCTTGCTTGTAGGAAGACTCAGAGCTTGGGATTTAACTCCATTTCTGAAGGCAAACACACAGCATAGTTCTCATCAATGGATCACACTCTGCTTTAGAAAGAAGCACGCTCTTGCTTTCTAGTGTCTCTAAGACAGCAGGAAACGTGAGTGTGCTGAGAACAAAAGAACGGTGTTTCCTACACATACGGACCATATCTAGTCCAACTCTTCTTCTGAAACTGATACAAAGCACTGGTCCTCTAACATCCAATGCTTGTCAGTTAAGATGAGAAACATGTGAGTTCCGTGAAAGATGTAGTTCTTTTGAGCTGAAAAGTGACTGCCCTTACCTGAAACGAAGTCTTGCTTGTAGGAAGACATAGAGCCTGGGATTTAACTACTTTTCTGAAGGGAAACACATAGCATAGTTCTCATCCATGGATCACACTCTGATTTAGAGCGAGAAGCACGCTCTTGCTTTCTAGAGTCTCTAAGACAGCAGGAAACGTGAGTGTGATGAGAACAAAAGAACGGTGTTTCCTACACATACGGACCATATCTAGTCCATCTCTTCTTCTGAAACTGAAACAAAGCACTGGTCCTCTAACATCCAATGCTTGTCAGTTAAGATGAGAAACGTGTGAGCTTCGTGAACGATGTAGTTCGTTTGAGCAGAAAAGTGAATGCCCTTACCTGAAACGAAGTCTTGTTGTGGGAAGACTCAGAGCCTGGGATTTAACTCCATTTCTGATGTGAAACACACAGCAGTGTTCTCATCCATGGATCACACTCTGCTTTAGAGCGAGAAGCACGCTCTTGCTTTCTAAAGTCTCTAATACAGCAGGAAACGTGAGTGTGCTGAGAACAGAAGAACGGTGTTTCCTACACATAGGGACCATATCTAGTCCAACTCTGCTTCTGAAACAGATACAAAGCACTGGTCCTCTAACATCCAATGCTTGTCAGTTAAGATGAGAAACGTGTGACCTTCGTGAACGATGTAGTTCCTTTGAGCAGAAAAGTATCTGCCCTTACCTGAAACGAAGTCTGGCTTGTAGGGAGACATAGAGCATGGGATTTAACTCCATTTGAAGTTAAACACACAGCATAGTCTCATCCATGGATCACACTCTGTTTTAGAGCGAGAAGCACGCTCTTGCTTTCTAGAGTCTCTAAGACAGCAGGAAACGTGAGTGTGCTGAGAACAAAAGAACGGTGTTTCCTACACATACGGACCATATCTAGTCCAACTCTTCTTTTGAAAGTGATACAAAGCACTGGTCCTCTAACATCCAATGATTGTCAGTTAAGATGAGAAACGTGTGAGTTCCGTGAAAGATGTAGTTCGTTTGAGCTTAAAAGTGACTGCCCTTACCTGAAACGAAGTCTTGCTTGTAGGAAGACATAGAGCCTGAGATTTAACTACTTTTCTGAAGGGAAAAACACAGCATAGTTTTCATCCATGGATCACACTCTGCTTTAGAGCGAGAAGCATACTCTTGCTTTCTAGAGTCTCTAAGACAGCAGGAAACGTGAGTGTGCCCAGAACAAAACAATGGTGTTTCCTACACATATGGACCATATCTAGTCCAAATCTGCTTCTGAAACTGATAAAAAGCACTTACCCTCTAACTTCCAATGCTTGTCAGCTAAGATGAGTAACGTGTGAGCTCAGTTAACGATGTAGTTCGTTTGAGCAGAAAAGTGACTGCCCTTACCTGAAACGAAGTCTTGCTTGTAGGAAGACTCAGAGCCTGGGATTTAACTCCATTTCTGAAGGCAAACACATAGCATAGTTCTCATCCATGGATCACACTCTGCTTTTGAGCGGGAAGCACGCTTTTGCTTTCTAGAGTCTCTAAGACAGCAGGAAACGTGAGTGTGCTGAGAACAAAAGAACGGTGTTTCCTACACATACGGACCATATCTAGTCCAACTCTTCTTCTGAAACTGATACAAAGCACTGGTCCTCTAAGATCCAATGCTTGTCAGTTAAGATGAGAAACGTGTGAGTTCCGTGAAAGATGTAGTTCGTTTGAGCTGAAAAGTGACTGCCCTTACCTGAAACGAAGTCTTGCTTGTAGGAAGTCATAGAGCCTGGGATTTAACTACTTTTCTGAAGGGAAACACACAGCATAGTTTTCATCCATGGATCACACTCTGCTTTAGAGCGAGAAGCACACTCTTGCTTTCTAGAGTCTCTAAGACTGCAGAAAATCTGAGTGTGCCCAGAACAGAACAACGGTGTTTCCTACACATATGGACCATATCTAGTCCAAATCTGCTTCTGTAACTGATACAAAGCACTGACCCTCTAACTTCCAATTCTTGTCAGTTAAGATGAGAAACGTGTGAGCTCAGTTAACGATGTAGTTCGTTTGAGCAGAAAAGTGACTGCCCTTACCTTAAACGAAGTCTTGCTTGTAGGAAGACTCAGAGCCTGGGATTTAACTCCATTTCTGAAGTGAAACACACAGCTGTGTTCTCATCCATTGATCACACTCTGCGTTAGAACAAGAAGCATGCTCTTGCTTTCTAGAGTCTCTAAGACAGCAGGAAACATGAGTTTGCTGAGAACAAAAGAAGGGTGTTTCCTACATATAAGGACCATATCTAGTCGAACTCTGCTTCTGAAACTGATACAAAGCACTGGTGCTCTAACATCCAATGCTTGTCTGTTAAGATGAGAAACGTGTGAGCTCCGTGAAAGATGTAGTTCGTTTGAGCAGAAAAGTGACTGCCCTTACCTGAAACGAAGTCTGCTTGTAGGAAGACATAGAGCCTGGGATTTAACTACTTTTCTGAAGGGAAACACACAGCATAGTTTTCATCCATGGATCACACTCTGCTTTAGAGCGAGAAGCACACTCTTGCTTTCTACAGTCTCTAAGACAGCAGGAAATCTGAGTGTGCCCAGAACAAAAGAATGGTGTTTCCTACACATATGGACCATATCTAGTCCAAATCTGCTTCTGAAACTGATACAAAGCACTGACCCTCTAACTTCCAATGCTTGTCAGTTAAGATGAGAAACGTGTGAGCTCAGTTAACGATGTAGTTAGTTTGAGCAGAAAAGTGACTGCCCTTACCTGAAACGAAGTCTTGCTTGTGGGAAGACTCAGAGCCTGGGATTTAACTCCATTTCTGATGTGAAACACACAGCAGTGTTCTCATCCATGGATCACACTCTGCTTTAGAGCGAGAAGCAAGCTCTTGCTTTCTAAAGTCTCTAATACAGCAGGAAACGTGAGTGTGCTGAGAACAAAAGAACGGTGTTTCCTACACATAGGGACCATATCTAGTCCAACTCTGCTTCTGAAACAGATACAAAGCACTGGTCCTCTAACATCCAATGCTTGTCAGTTAAGATGAGAAACGTGTGACCTTCGTGAACGATGTAGTTCCTTTGAGCAGAAAAGTGTCTGCCCTTACCTGAAACGAAGTCTTGCTTGTAGGGAGACATAGAGCATGGGATTTAACTCCATTTGAAGTGAAACACCCAGCATAGTCTCATCCATGGATCACACTCTGTTTTAGAGCGAGAAGCACGCTCTTGCTTTCTAGAGTCTCTAAGACAGCAGGAAACGTGAGTGTGCCCAGAACAAAAGATCGGTGTTTCCTACACATATGGACCATATGTAGTCCAAATCTGCTTCTGAAACTGATACAAAGCACTAACCCTCTAACATACAATTCTTGTCAGTTAAGATGAGAAACGTGTGAGTTCCGTGAACGATGTAGTTCGTTTGAGCACAAAACTGACTGCCCTTACCTGAAACAAAGTCTTGCTTGTAGGAAGACTCAGAGCCTGGGATTTAACTCCATTTCTGAAGGCAAACACACAGCATAGTTCTCATCCATGGATCACACTCTGCTTTAGAGCGAGAAGCACACTCTTGCTTTCTAGAGTCTCTAAGACAGCAGGAAATCTGAGTGTGCCCAGAATAAAACAACGGTGTTTCCTACACATATGGACCATATCTAGTCCAAATCTGCTTCTGAAACTGATAAAAAGCACTTACCCTCTAACTTCCAATGCTTGTCAGTTAAGATGAGAAACGTGTGAGCTCAGTTATCGATGTAGTTCATTTGAGCAGAAAAGTGACTGCTCTTACCTGAAACGAAGTCTTGCTTGTAGGAAGACTCAGAGCCTGGGTTTTAACTCCATTTCTGAAGGCAAACACATAGCATAGTTCTCATCCATGGATCACACTCTACTTTTGAGCGAGAAGCACGCTCTTGCTTTCTAGAGTCTCTAAGACAGCAGGAAACATGAGTGTGCTGAGAACAAAAGAACGGTGTTTCCTACACATAGGGACCATATGTAGTCCAACTCTTCTTCTTAAACTGATACAAAGCACTGGTCCTCTAACATCCAATGCTTGTCAGTTAAGATGAGAAACGTGTGAGCTCCGTGAAAGATGTAGTTCGTTTGAGCTGAAAAGTGACTGCCCTTACCTGAAACGAAGTCTTGCTTGTAGGAAGTCATAGAGCCTGGGATTTAACTACTTTTCTGAAGGGAAACACACAGCATAGTTTTCATCCATGGATCACACTCTGCTTTAGAGCGAGAAGCACACTCTTGCTTTCTAGAGTATCTAAGACTGCAGGAAATCTGAGTGTGCCCAGAACAAAACAACGGAGTTTCCTACACATATGGACCATATCTAGTCCAAATCTGCTTCTGAAACTGATACAAAGCACTTACCCTCTAACTTCCAATGCTTGTCAGTTAAGATGAGAAACGTGTGAGCTCAGTGAACGATGTAGTTCTTTTGAGCATAAAAGTGACTGCCCTTACCTGAAACGAATTCTTGCTTGTAGGAAGACTCAGAGCTTGGGATTTAACTCCATTTCTGAAGGCAAACACACAGCATAGTTCTCATCAATGGATCACACTCTGCTTTAGAAAGAAGCACGCTCTTGCTTTCTAGTGTCTCTAAGACAGCAGGAAACGTGAGTGTGCTGAGAACAAAAGAACGGTGTTTCCTACACATACGGACCATATCTAGTCCAACTCTTCTTCTGAAACTGATACAAAGCACTGGTCCTCTAACATCCAATGCTTGTCAGTTAAGATGAGAAACGTGTGAGTTCCGTGAAAGATGTAGTTCTTTTGAGCTGAAAAGTGACTGCCCTTACCTGAAACGAAGTCTTGCTTGTAGGAAGACATAGAGCCTGGGATTTAACTACTTTTCTGAAGGGAAACACATAGCATAGTTCTCATCCATGGATCACACTCTGATTTAGAGCGAGAAGCACGCTCTTGCTTTCTAGAGTCTCTAAGACAGCAGGAAACGTGAGTGTGATGAGAACAAAAGAACGGTGTTTCCTACACATACGGACCATATCTAGTCCATCTCTTCTTCTGAAACTGAAACAAAGCACTGGTCCTCTAACATCCAATGCTTGTCAGTTAAGATGAGAAACGTGTGAGCTTCGTGAACGATGTAGTTCGTTTGAGCAGAAAAGTGAATGCCCTTACCTGAAACGAAGTCTTGTTGTGGGAAGACTCAGAGCCTGGGATTTAACTCCATTTCTGATGTGAAACACACAGCAGTGTTCTCATCCATGGATCACACTCTGCTTTAGAGCGAGAAGCACGCTCTTGCTTTCTAAAGTCTCTAATACAGCAGGAAACGTGAGTGTGCTGAGAACAAAAGAACGGTGTTTCCTACACATAGGGACCATATCTAGTCCAACTCTGCTTCTGAAACAGATACAAAGCACTGGTCCTCTAACATCCAATGCTTGTCAGTTAAGATGAGAAACGTGTGACCTTCGTGAACGATGTAGTTCCTTTGAGCAGAAAAGTATCTGCCCTTACCTGAAACGAAGTCTGGCTTGTAGGGAGACATAGAGCATGGGATTTAACTCCATTTGAAGTTAAACACACAGCATAGTCTCATCCATGGATCACACTCTGTTTTAGAGCGAGAAGCACGCTCTTGCTTTCTAGAGTCTCTAAGACAGCAGGAAACGTGAGTGTGCTGAGAACAAAAGAACGGTGTTTCCTACACATACGGACCATATCTAGTCCAACTCTTCTTTTGAAAGTGATACAAAGCACTGGTCCTCTAACATCCAATGATTGTCAGTTAAGATGAGAAACGTGTGAGTTCCGTGAAAGATGTAGTTCGTTTGAGCTTAAAAGTGACTGCCCTTACCTGAAACGAAGTCTTGCTTGTAGGAAGACATAGAGCCTGAGATTTAACTACTTTTCTGAAGGGAAAAACACAGCATAGTTTTCATCCATGGATCACACTCTGCTTTAGAGCGAGAAGCACACTCTTGCTTTCTAGAGTCTCTAAGACAGCAGGAAACGTGAGTGTGCCCAGAACAAAACAATGGTGTTTCCTACACATATGGACCATATCTAGTCCAAATCTGCTTCTGAAACTGATAAAAAGCACTTACCCTCTAACTTCCAATGCTTGTCAGCTAAGATGAGTAACGTGTGAGCTCAGTTAACGATGTAGTTCGTTTGAGCAGAAAAGTGACTGCCCTTACCTGAAACGAAGTCTTGCTTGTAGGAAGACTCAGAGCCTGGGATTTAACTCCATTTCTGAAGGCAAACACATAGCATAGTTCTCATCCATGGATCACACTCTGCTTTTGAGCGGGAAGCACGCTTTTGCTTTCTAGAGTCTCTAAGACAGCAGGAAACGTGAGTGTGCTGAGAACAAAAGAACGGTGTTTCCTACACATACGGACCATATCTAGTCCAACTCTTCTTCTTAAACTGATACAAAGCACTGGTCCTCTAAGATCCAATGCTTGTCAGTTAAGATGAGAAACGTGTGAGTTCCGTGAAAGATGTAGTTCGTTTGAGCTGAAAAGTGACTGCCCTTACCTGAAACGAAGTCTTGCTTGTAGGAAGTCATAGAGCCTGGGATTTAACTACTTTTCTGAAGGGAAACACACAGCATAGTTTTCATCCATGGATCACACTCTGCTTTAGAGCGAGAAGCACACTCTTGCTTTCTAGAGTCTCTAAGACTGCAGAAAATCTGAGTGTGCCCAGAACAGAACAACGGTGTTTCCTACACATATGGACCATATCTAGTCCAAATCTGCTTCTGTAACTGATACAAAGCACTGACCCTCTAACTTCCAATTCTTGTCAGTTAAGATGAGAAACGTGTGAGCTCAGTTAACGATGTAGTTCGTTTGAGCAGAAAAGTGACTGCCCTTACCTTAAACGAAGTCTTGCTTGTAGGAAGACTCAGAGCCTGGGATTTAACTCCATTTCTGAAGTGAAACACACAGCTGTGTTCTCATCCATTGATCACACTCTGCGTTAGAACAAGAAGCATGCTCTTGCTTTCTAGAGTCTCTAAGACAGCAGGAAACATGAGTTTGCTGAGAACAAAAGAAGGGTGTTTCCTACATATACGGACCATATCTAGTCGAACTCTGCTTCTGAAACTGATACAAAGCACTGGTGCTCTAACATCCAATGCTTGTCTGTTAAGATGAGAAACGTGTGAGCTCCGTGAAAGATGTAGTTCGTTTGAGCAGAAAAGTGACTGCCCTTACCTGAAACGAAGTCTGCTTGTAGGAAGACATAGAGCCTGGGATTTAACTACTTTTCTGAAGGGAAACACACAGCATAGTTTTCATCCATGGATCACACTCTGCTTTAGAGCGAGAAGCACACTCTTGCTTTCTACAGTCTCTAAGACAGCAGGAAATCTGAGTGTGCCCAGAACAAAAGAATGGTGTTTCCTACACATATGGACCATATCTAGTCCAAATCTGCTTCTGAAACTGATACAAAGCACTGACCCTCTAACTTCCAATGCTTGTCAGTTAAGATGAGAAACGTGTGAGCTCAGTTAACGATGTAGTTAGTTTGAGCAGAAAAGTGACTGCCCTTACCTGAAACGAAGTCTTGCTTGTAGGAAGACTCAGAGCCTGGGATTTAACTCCATTTCTGAAGGCAAACACATAGCATAGTTCTCATCCATGGATCACACTCTGATTTAGAGCGAGAAGCACGCTCTTGCTTTCTAGAGTCTCTAAGACAGCAGGAAACGTGAGTGTGCTGAGAACAAAAGAACGGTGTTTCCTACACATACGGACCATATCTAGTCCATCTCTTCTTCTGAAACTGAAACAAAGCACTGGTCCTCTAACATCCAATGCTTGTCAGTTAAGATGAGAAACGTGTGAGCTTCGTGAACGATGTAGTTCGTTTGAGCACAAAACTGACTGCCCTTACCTGAAACGAATTCTTGCTTATAGGAAGACTCAGAGCCTGGGATTTAACTCCATTTCTGAAGTGAAACACACAGCTGTGTTCTCATCGATTGATCACACTCTGTGTTAGAACAAGAAGCATGCTCTTGCTTTCTAGAGTCTCTAAGACCACAGGAAACATATGTTTGCTGAGAACAAAAGAAGGGTGTTTCCTACATATACGGACCATATCTAGTCGAAATCTGCTTCTGAAACTGATACAAAACACTGGTCCTCTAACATCCAATGCTTGTCTGTTAAGATGAGAAACGTGTGAGCTCCGTGAAAGATGTAGTTCGTTTGAGCTGAAAAGTGACTGCCCTTACCTGAAACGAAGTCTTGCTTGTAGGAAGACATAGAGCCTGGGATTTAACTACTTTTCTGAAGGGAAACACACAGAATAGTTTTCATCCATGGATCACACTCTGCTTTAGAGCGAGAAGCACACTCTTGCTTTCTAGAGTCTCTAAGACTGCAGGAAATCTGAGTGTGCCCAGAACAAAAGAACGGTGTTTCCTACACATATGGACCATATCTAGTCCAAATCTGCTTCTGAAACTGATACAAAGCACTGACTCTCTAACTTCCAATGCTTGTCAGTTAAGATGAGAAACGTGTGAGCTCCGTGAAAGATGTAGTTCGTTTGAGCAGAAAAGTGACTGCCCTTACCTGAAACGAAGTCTTGCTTGTAGGAAGACTCAGAGCCTGGGATTTAACTCCATTTCTGAAGGCAAACACATAGCATAGTTCTCATCCATTGATCACACTCTGATTTAGAGCGAGAAGCACGCTCTTGCTTTCTAGAGTCTCTAAGACAGCAGGAAACGTGAGTGTGCTGAGAACAAAAGAACGGTGTTTCCTGCACATACAGACCATATCTAGTCCATCTCTTCCTCTGAAACTGAAATAAAGCACTGGTCCTCTAACATCCAATGCTTGTCAGTTAAGATGAGAAACGTGTGAGCTTCGTGAACGATGTAGTTCCTTTGAGCAGAAAAGTGTCTGCCCTTACCTGAAACGAAGTCTTGCTTGTAGGGAGACACAGAGCATGGGATTTAACTCCATTTCTGAAGTGAAACACACAGCATAGTCTCATCCATGGATCACACTCTGTTTTAGAGCGAGAAGCACGCTCTTGCTTTCTAGAGTCTCTAAGACAGCAGGAAATCTGAGTGTGCCCAGAACAAATCAACGGAGTTTCCTACACATATGGACCATATCTAGTCCAAATCTGCTTCAGAAACTGATACAAAGCACTGACCCTCTAACTTCCGCTTGTCTGTTAAGATGAGAAACGTGTGAGCTCAGTTAACGATGTAGTTCGTTTGAGCAGAAAAGTGACTGCCCTTACCTTTAACGAAGTCTTGCTTGTAGGAAGACTCAGAGCCTGGGATTTAACTCCATTTCTGAAGTGAAACACACAGCTGTGTTCTCATCCATTGATCACACTCTGCGTTAGAACAAGAAGCATGCTCTTGCTTTCTAGAGTCTCTAAGACAGCAGGAAACATGAGTTTTCTGAGAACAAAAGAAGGGTGTTTCCTACATATACGGACCATATCTAGTCGAAATCTGCTTCTGAAACTGATACAAAGCACTGGTCCTCTAACATCCAATGCTTGTCTGTTAAGATGAGAAACGTGTGAGCTCCGTAAAAGATGTAGTTCGTTTGAGCAGAAAAGTGACTGCCCTTACCTGAAACGAAGTCTGCTTGTAGGAAGACATAGAGCCTGGGATTTAACTACTTTTCTGAAGGGAAACACACAGCATAGTTTTCATCCATGGATCACACTCTGCTTTAGAGCGAGAAGCACACTCTTGCTTTCTACAGTCTCTAAGACAGCAGGAAATCTGAGTGTGCCCAGAACAAAAGAATGGTGTTTCCTACACATATGGACCATATCTAGTCCAAATCTGCTTCTGAAACTGATACAAAGCACTGACCCTCTAACTTCCAATGCTTGTCAGTTAAGATGAGAAACGTGTGAGCTCAGTTAACGATGTAGTTCGTTTGAGCAGAAAAGTGACTGCCCTTACCTGAAACGAAGTCTTGCTTGTAGGAAGACTCAGAGCCTGGGATTTAACTCCATTTCTGAAGGCAAACACATAGCATAGTTCTCATCCATGGATCACACTCTGATTTAGAGCGAGAAGCACGCTCTTGCTTTCTAGAGTCTCTAAGACAGCAGGAAACGTGAGTGTGCTGAGAACAAAAGAACGGTGTTTCCTACACATACGGACCATATCTAGTCCATCTCTTCTTCTGAAACTGAAACAAAGCACTGGTCCTCTAACATCCAATGCTTGTCAGTTAAGATGAGAAACGTGTGAGCTTCGTGAACGATGTAGTTCGTTTGAGCACAAAACTGACTGCCCTTACCTGAAACGAATTCTTGCTTATAGGAAGACTCAGAGCCTGGGATTTAACTCCATTTCTGAAGTGAAACACACAGCTGTGTTCTCATCGATTGATCACACTCTGTGTTAGAACAAGAAGCATGCTCTTGCTTTCTAGAGTCTCTAAGACCACAGGAAACATATGTTTGCTGAGAACAAAAGAAGGGTGTTTCCTACATATACGGACCATATCTAGTCGAAATCTGCTTCTGAAACTGATACAAAACACTGGTCCTCTAACATCCAATGCTTGTCTGTTAAGATGAGAAACGTGTGAGCTCCGTGAAAGATGTAGTTCGTTTGAGCTGAAAAGTGACTGCCCTTACCTGAAACGAAGTCTTGCTTGTAGGAAGACATAGAGCCTGGGATTTAACTACTTTTCGGAAGGGAAACACACAGAATAGTTTTCCTCCATGGATCACACTCTGCTTTAGAGCGAGAAGCACACTCTTGCTTTCTAGAGTCTCTAAGACTGCAGGAAATCTGAGTGTGCCCAGAACAAAAGAACGGTGTTTCCTACACATATGGACCATATCTAGTCCAAATCTGCTTCTGAAACTGATACAAAGCACTGACCCTCTAACTTCCAATGCTTGTCAGTTAAGATGAGAAACGTGTGAGCTCCGTGAAAGATGTAGTTCGTTTGAGCAGAAAAGTGACTGCCCTTACCTGAAACGAAGTCTTGCTTGTAGGAAGACTCAGAGCCTGGGATTTAACTCCATTTCTGAAGGCAAACACATAGCATAGTTCTCATCCATGGATCACACTCTGATTTAGAGCGAGAAGCACGCTCTTGCTTTCTAGAGTCTCTAAGACAGCAGGAAACGTGAGTGTGCTGAGAACAAAAGAACGGTGTTTCCTACACATAAGGACCATATCTAGTCCATCTCTTCTTCTGAAACTGAAACAAAGCACTGGTCCTCTAACATCCAATGCTTGTCAGTTAAGATGAGAAACGTGTGAGCTTCGTGAACGATGTAGTTCGTTTGAGCAGAAAAGTGAATGCCCTTACCTGAAACGAAGTCTTGTTGTGGGAAGACTCAGAGCCTGGGATTTAACTCCATTTCTGATGTGAAACACACAGCAGTGTTCTCATCCATGGATCACACTCTGCTTTAGAGCGAGAAGCACGCTCTTGCTTTCTAAAGTCTCTAATACAGCAGGAAACGTGAGTGTGCTGAGAACAAAAGAACGGTGTTTCCTACACATAGGGACCATATCTAGTCCAACTCTGCTTCTGAAACAGATACAAAGCACTGGTCCTCTAACATCCAATGCTTGTCAGTTAAGATGAGAAACGTGTGACCTTCGTGAACGATGTAGTTCCTTTGAGCAGAAAAGTATCTGCCCTTACCTGAAACGAAGTTGGCTTGTAGGGAGACATAGAGCATGGGATTTAACTCCATTTGAAGTGAAACACACAGCATAGTCTCATCCATGGATCACACTCTGTTTTAGAGCGAGAAGCACGCTCTTGCTTTCTAGAGTCTCTAAGACAGCAGGAAACGTGAGTGTGCTGAGAACAAAAGAACGGTGTTTCCTACACATACGGACCATATCTAGTCCAACTCTTCTTCTGAAAGTGATACAAAGCACTGGTCCTCTAACATCCAATGCTTGTCAGTTAAGATGAGAAACGTGTGAGTTCCGTGAAAGATGTAGTTCTTTTGAGCTGAAAAGTGACTGTCCTTACCTGAAACGAAGTCTTGCTTGTAGGAAGACATAGAGCCTGGGATTTAACTACTTTTCTGAAGGGAAACACATAGCATAGTTCTCATCCATGGATCACACTCTGATTTAGAGCGAGAAGCACGCTCTTGCTTTCTAGAGTCTCTAAGACAGCAGGAAACGTGAGTGTGCTGAGAACAAAAGAACGGTGTTTCCTACACATACGGACCATATCTAGTCCATCTCTTCTTCTGAAACTGAAACAAAGCACTGGTCCTCTAACATCCAATGCTTGTCAGTTAAGATGAGAAACGTGTGAGCTTCGTGAACTATGTAGTTCCTTTGAGCAGAAAAGTGTCTGCCCTTACCTGAAACGAAGTCTTGCTTGTAGGGAGACATAGAGCATGGGATTTAACTCCATTTGAAGTGAAACACCCAGCATAGTCTCATCCATGGATCACACTCTGTTTTAGAGCGAGAAGCACGCTCTTGCTTTCTAGAGTCTCTAAGACAGCAGGAAACGTGAGTGTGCCCAGAACAAAAGATTGGTGTTTCCTACACATATGGACCATATGTAGTCCAAATCTGCTTCTGAAACTGATACAAAGCACTAACCCTCTAACATCCAATTCTTGTCAGTTAAGATGAGAAACGTGTGAGCTTCGTGAACGATGTAGTTCGTTTGAGCACAAAACTGACTGCCCTTACCTGAAACAACGTCTTGCTTGTAGGAAGACTCAGAGCCTGGGATTTAACTCCACTTCTGAAGTCAAACACATAGCATAGTTCTCATCCATGGATCACACTCTGCTTTAGAGCGAGAAGCACGCTCTTGCTTTCTAGAGTCTCTAAGACAGCAGTAAACGTGAGTGTGCTGAGAACAAAAGAACGGTGTTTCCTACACATATGGACCATATCTAGTGCAACTCTTCTTTTGAAAGTGATACAAAGCACTGGTCCTCTAACATCCAATGCTTGTCAGTTAAGATGAGAAACGTGTGAGTTCCGTGAAAGATGTAGTTCGTTTGAGCTGAAAAGTGACTGCCCTTACCTGAAACGAAGTCTTGCTTGTAGGAAGACATAGAGCCTGGGATTTAACTACTTTTCTGAAGGGAAACACACAGCATAGTTCTCATCCATGGATCACACTCTGATTTAGAGCGAGAAGCACGCTCTTGCTTTCTAGAGTCTCTAAGACAGCAGGAAACGTGAGTGTGCTGAGAACAAAAGAACGGTGTTTCCTACACATATGGACCATATCTAGTCCATCTCTTCTTCTGAAACTGAAACAAAGCACTGGTCCTCTAACATCCAATGCTTGTCAGTTAAGATGAGAAACGTGTGAGCTTCGTGAACGATGTAGTTCCTTTGAGCAGAAAAGTGTCTGCCCTTACCTGAAACGAAGTCTTGCTTGTAGGGAGACATAGAGCATGGGATTTAACTCCATTTGAAGTGAAACACCCAGCATAGTCTCATCCATGTATCACACTCTGTTTTAGAGCGAGAAGCTCGCTCTTGCTTTCTAGAGTCTCTAAGACAGCAGGAAACGTGAGTGTGCCCAGAACAAAAGATCGGTGTTTCCTACACATATGGACCATATGTAGTCCAAATCTGCTTCTGAAACTGATACAAAGCACTAACCCTCTAACATACAATTCTTGTCAGTTAAGATGAGAAACGTGTGAGTTCCGTGAACGATGTAGTTCGTTTGAGCACAAAACTGACTGCCCTTACCTGAAACAAAGTCTTGCTTGTAGGAAGACTCAGAGCCTGGGATTTAACTCCATTTCTGAAGGCAAACACACAGCATAGTTCTCATCCATGGATCACACTCTGCTTTAGAGCGAGAAGCACACTCTTGCTTTCTACAGTCTCTAAGACAGCAGGAAATCTGAGTGTGCCCAGAATAAAACAACGGTGTTTCCTACACATATGGACCATATCTAGTCCAAATCTGCTTCTGAAACTGATAAAAAGCACTTACCCTCTAACTTCCAATGCTTGTCAGTTAAGATGAGAAACGTGTGAGCTCAGTTAACGATGTAGTTCATTTGAGCAGAAAAGTGACTGCTCTTACCTGAAATGAAGTCTTGCTTGTAGGAAGACTCAGAGCCTGGGTTTTAACTCCATTTCTGAAGGCAAACACATAGCATAGTTCTCATCCATGGATCACACTCTGCTTTAGAGCGAGAAGCACGCTCTTGCTTTCTAGAGTCTCTAAGACAGCAGGAAACGTGAGTGTGCTGAGAACAAAAGAACGGTGTTTCCTACACATACGGACCATATCTAGTGCAACTCTTCTTTTGAAAGTGACACAAAGCACTGGTCCTCTAACATCCAATGCTTGTCAGTTAAGATGAGAAACGTGTGAGTTCCGTGAAAGATGTAGTTCGTTTGAGCAGAAAAGTGACTGCCCTTACCTGAAACGAAGTCTTGCTTGTAGGAAGACATAGAGCCTGGGATTTAACTACTTTTCTGAAGGGAAACACACAGCATAGTTCTCATCCATGGATCACACTCTGATTTAGAGCGAGAAGCACGCTCTTGCTTTCTAGAGTCTCTAAGACAGCAGGAAACGTGAGTGTGCTGAGAACAAAAGAACGGTGTTTCCTACACATACGGACCATATCTAGTCCATCTCTTCTTCTGAAACTGAAACAAAGCACTGGTCCTCTAACATCCAATGCTTGTCAGTTAAGATGAGAAACGTGTGAGCTTTGTGAACGATGTAGTTCGTTTGAGCAGAAAAGTGACTGCCCTTACCTGAAACGAAGTCTTGCTTGTGGGAAGACTCAGAGCCTGGGATTTAACTCCATTTCTGATGTGAAACACACAGCAGTGTTCTCATCCATGGATCACACTCTGCTTTAGAGCGAGAAGCAAGCTCTTGCTTTCTAAAGTCTCTAATACAGCAGGAAACGTGAGTGTGCTGAGAACAAAAGAACGGTGTTTCCTACACATAGGGACCATATCTAGTCCAACTCTGCTTCTGAAACAGATACAAAGCACTGGTCCTCTAACATCCAATGCTTGTCAGTTAAGATGAGAAACGTGTGACCTTCGTGAACGATGTAGTTCCTTTGAGCAGAAAAGTGTCTGCCCTTACCTGAAACGAAGTCTTGCTTGTAGGGAGACATAGAGCATGGGATTTACCTCCATTTGAAGTGAAACACCCAGCATAGTCTCATCCATGGATCACACTCTGTTTTAGAGCGAGAAGCACGCTCTTGCTTTCTAGAGTCTCTAAGACAGCAGGAAACGTGAGTGTGCCCAGAACAAAAGATCGGTGTTTCCTACACATATGGACCATATGTAGTCCAAATCTGCTTCTGAATCTGATACAAAGCACTAACCCTCTAACATACAATTCTTGTCAGTTAAGATGAGAAACGTGTGAGTTCCGTGAACGATGTAGTTCGTTTGAGCACAAAACTGACTGCCCTTACCTGAAACAAAGTCTTGCTTGTAGGAAGACTCAGAGCCTGGGATTTAACTCCATTTCTGAAGGCAAACACACAGCATAGTTCTCATCCATGGATCACACTCTGCTTTAGAGCGAGAAGCACACTCTTGCTTTCTAGAGTATCTAAGACTGCAGGAAATCTGAGTGTGCCCAGAACAAAACAACGGAGTTTCCTACACATATGGACCATATCTAGTCCAAATCTGCTTCTGAAACTGATACAAAGCACTGACCCTCTAACTTCCAATGCTTGTCAGTTAAGATGAGAAACGTGTGAGCTCAGTGAACGATGTAGTTCTTTTGAGCATAAAAGTGACTGCCCTTACCTGAAACGAATTCTTGCTTGTAGGAAGACTCAGAGCTTGGGATTTAACTCCATTTCTGAAGGCAAACACACAGCATAGTTCTCATCAATGGATCACACTCTGCTTTAGAAAGAAGCACGCTCTTGCTTTCTAGTGTCTCTAAGACAGCAGGAAACGTGAGTGTGCTGAGAACAAAAGAACGGTGTTTCCTACACATACGGACCATATCTAGTCCAACTCTTCTTCTGAAACTGATACAAAGTACTGGTCCTCTAACATCCAATGCTTGTCAGTTAAGATGAGAAACGTGTGAGTTCCGTGAAAGATGTAGTTCTTTTGAGCTGAAAAGTGACTGCCCTTACCTGAAACGAAGTCTTGCTTGTAGGAAGACATAGAGCCTGGGATTTAACTACTTTTCTGAAGGGAAACACATAGCATAGTTCTCATCCATGGATCACACTCTGATTTAGAGCGAGAAGCACTCTCTTGCTTTCTAGAGTCTCTAAGACAGCAGGAAACGTGAGTGTGATGAGAACAAAAGAAGGGTGTTTCCTACACATACGGACCATATCTAGTCCATCTCTTCTTCTGAAACTGAAACAAAGCACTGGTCCTCTAACATCCAATGCTTGTCAGTTAAGATGAGAAACGTGTGAGCTTCGTGAACGATGTAGTTCTTTTGAGCAGAAAAGTGAATGCCCTTACCTGAAACGAAGTCTTGTTGTGGGAAGACTCAGAGCCTGGGATTTAACTCCATTTCTGATGTGAAACACACAGCAGTGTTCTCATCCATGGATCACACTCTGCTTTAGAGCGAGAAGCACGCTCTTGCTTTCTAAAGTCTCTAATACAGCAGGAAACGTGAGTGTGCTGAGAACAAAAGAACGGTGTTTCCTACACATAGGGACCATATCTAGTCCAACTCTGCTTCTGAAACAGATACAAAGCACTGGTCCTCTAACATCCAATGCTTGTCAGTTAAGATGAGAAACGTGTGACCTTCGTGAACGATGTAGTTCCTTGAGCAGAAAAGTATCTGCCCTTACCTGAAACGAAGTCTGGCTTGTAGGGAGACATAGAGCATGGGATTTAACTCCATTTGAAGTGAAACACACAGCATAGTCTCATCCATGGATCACACTCTGTTTTAGAGCGAGAAGCACGCTCTTGCTTTCTAGAGTCTCTAAGACAGCAGGAAACGTGAGTGTGCTGAGAACAAAAGAACGGTGTTTCCTACACATACGGACCATATCTAGTCCAACTCTTCTTTTGAAAGTGATACAAAGCACTGGTCCTCTAACATCCAATGATTGTCAGTTAAGATGAGAAACGTGTGAGTTCCGTGAAAGATGTAGTTCGTTTGAGCTTAAAAGTGACTGCCCTTACCTGAAACGAAGTCTTGCTTGTAGGAAGACATAGAGCCTGAGATTTAACTACTTTTCTGAAGGGAAAAACACAGCATAGTTTTCATCCATGGATCACACTCTGCTTTAGAGCGAGAAGCACACTCTTGCTTTCTAGAGTCTCTAAGACAGCAGGAAACGTGAGTGTGCCCAGAACAAAACAATGGTGTTTCCTACACATATGGACCATATCTAGTCCAAATCTGCTTCTGAAACTGATAAAAAGCACTTACCCTCTAACTTCCAATGCTTGTCAGCTAAGATGAGTAACGTGTGAGCTCAGTTAACGATGTAGTTCGTTTGAGCAGAAAAGTGACTGCCCTTACCTGAAACGAAGTCTTGCTTGTAGGAAGACTCAGAGCCTGGGATTTAACTCCATTTCTGAAGGCAAACACATAGCATAGTTCTCATCCATGGATCACACTCTGCTTTTGAGCGGGAAGCACGCTTTTGCTTTCTAGAGTCTCTAAGACAGCAGGAAACGTGAGTGTGCTGAGAACAAAAGAACGGTGTTTCCTACACATACGGACCATATCTAGTCCAACTCTTCTTCTTAAACTGATACAAAGCACTGGTCCTCTAAGATCCAATGCTTGTCAGTTAAGATGAGAAACGTGTGAGTTCCGTGAAAGATGTAGTTCGTTTGAGCTGAAAAGTGACTGCCCTTACCTGAAACGAAGTCTTGCTTGTAGGAAGTCATAGAGCCTGGGATTTAACTACTTTTCTGAAGGGAAACACACAGCATAGTTTTCATCCATGGATCACACTCTGCTTTAGAGCGAGAAGCACACTCTTGCTTTCTAGAGTCTCTAAGACTGCAGAAAATCTGAGTGTGCCCAGAACAGAACAACGGTGTTTCCTACACATATGGACCATATCTAGTCCAAATCTGCTTCTGTAACTGATACAAAGCACTGACCCTCTAACTTCCAATTCTTGTCAGTTAAGATGAGAAACGTGTGAGCTCAGTTAACGATGTAGTTCGTTTGAGCAGAAAAGTGACTGCCCTTACCTTAAACGAAGTCTTGCTTGTAGGAAGACTCAGAGCCTGGGATTTAACTCCATTTCTGAAGTGAAACACACAGCTGTGTTCTCATCCATTGATCACACTCTGCGTTAGAACAAGAAGCATGCTCTTGCTTTCTAGAGTCTCTAAGACAGCAGGAAACATGAGTTTGCTGAGAACAAAAGAAGGGTGTTTCCTACATATACGGACCATATCTAGTCGAACTCTGCTTCTGAAACTGATACAAAGCACTGGTGCTCTAACATCCAATGCTTGTCTGTTAAGATGAGAAACGTGTGAGCTCCGTGAAAGATGTAGTTCGTTTGAGCAGAAAAGTGACTGCCCTTACCTGAAACGAAGTCTGCTTGTAGGAAGACATAGAGCCTGGGATTTAACTACTTTTCTGAAGGGAAACACACAGCATAGTTTTCATCCATGGATCACACTCTGCTTTAGAGCGAGAAGCACACTCTTGCTTTCTACAGTCTCTAAGACAGCAGGAAATCTGAGTGTGCCCAGAACAAAAGAATGGTGTTTCCTACACATATGGACCATATCTAGTCCAAATCTGCTTCTGAAACTGATACAAAGCACTGACCCTCTAACTTCCAATGCTTGTCAGTTAAGATGAGAAACGTGTGAGCTCAGTTAACGATGTAGTTAGTTTGAGCAGAAAAGTGACTGCCCTTACCTGAAACGAAGTCTTGCTTGTAGGAAGACTCAGAGCCTGGGATTTAACTCCATTTCTGAAGGCAAACACATAGCATAGTTCTCATCCATGGATCACACTCTGATTTAGAGCGAGAAGCACGCTCTTGCTTTCTAGAGTCTCTAAGACAGCAGGAAACGTGAGTGTGCTGAGAACAAAAGAACGGTGTTTCCTACACATACGGACCATATCTAGTCCATCTCTTCTTCTGAAACTGAAACAAAGCACTGGTCCTCTAACATCCAATGCTTGTCAGTTAAGATGAGAAACGTGTGAGCTTCGTGAACGATGTAGTTCGTTTGAGCACAAAACTGACTGCCCTTACCTGAAACGAATTCTTGCTTATAGGAAGACTCAGAGCCTGGGATTTAACTCCATTTCTGAAGTGAAACACACAGCTGTGTTCTCATCGATTGATCACACTCTGTGTTAGAACAAGAAGCATGCTCTTGCTTTCTAGAGTCTCTAAGACCACAGGAAACATATGTTTGCTGAGAACAAAAGAAGGGTGTTTCCTACATATACGGACCATATCTAGTCGAAATCTGCTTCTGAAACTGATACAAAACACTGGTCCTCTAACATCCAATGCTTGTCTGTTAAGATGAGAAACGTGTGAGCTCCGTGAAAGATGTAGTTCGTTTGAGCTGAAAAGTGACTGCCCTTACCTGAAACGAAGTCTTGCTTGTAGGAAGACATAGAGCCTGGGATTTAACTACTTTTCTGAAGGGAAACACACAGAATAGTTTTCATCCATGGATCACACTCTGCTTTAGAGCGAGAAGCACACTCTTGCTTTCTAGAGTCTCTAAGACTGCAGGAAATCTGAGTGTGCCCAGAACAAAAGAACGGTGTTTCCTACACATATGGACCATATCTAGTCCAAATCTGCTTCTGAAACTGATACAAAGCACTGACCCTCTAACTTCCAATGCTTGTCAGTTAAGATGAGAAACGTGTG
This sequence comes from Onychomys leucogaster, assembly GCA_949786385.1. NCBI lineage: Eukaryota > Metazoa > Chordata > Mammalia > Rodentia > Cricetidae > Onychomys > Onychomys leucogaster. The sequence goes on from CATKUP010000354.1 coordinate 238,759, forward strand.
AGCTCCGTGAAAGATGTAGTTCGTTTGAGCAGAAAAGTGACTGCCCTTACCTGAAACGAAGTCTTGCTTGTAGGAAGACTCAGAGCCTGGGATTTAACTCCATTTCTGAAGGCAAACACATAGCATAGTTCTCATCCATTGATCACACTCTGATTTAGAGCGAGAAGCACGCTCTTGCTTTCTAGAGTCTCTAAGACAGCAGGAAACGTGAGTGTGCTGAGAACAAAAGAACGGTGTTTCCTGCACATACAGACCATATCTAGTCCATCTCTTCCTCTGAAACTGAAATAAAGCACTGGTTCTCTAACATCCAATGCTTGTCAGTTAAGATGAGAAACGTGTGAGCTTCGTGAACGATGTAGTTCCTTTGAGCAGAAAAGTGTCTGCCCTTACCTGAAACGAAGTCTTGCTTGTAGGGAGACACAGAGCATGGGATTTAACTCCATTTCTGAAGTGAAACACACAGCATAGTCTCATCCATGGATCACACTCTGTTTTAGAGCGAGAAGCACGCTCTTGCTTTCTAGAGTCTCTAAGACAGCAGGAAATCTGAGTGTGCCCAGAACAAATCAACGGAGTTTCCTACACATATGGACCATATCTAGTCCAAATCTGCTTCAGAAACTGATACAAAGCACTGACCCTTTAACTTCCGCTTGTCTGTTAAGATGAGAAACGTGTGAGCTCAGTTAACGATGTAGTTCGTTTGAGCAGAAAAGTGACTGCCCTTACCTTTAACGAAGTCTTGCTTGTAGGAAGACTCAGAGCCTGGGATTTAACTCCATTTCTGAAGTGAAACACACAGCTGTGTTCTCATCCATTGATCACACTCTGCGTTAGAACAAGAAGCATGCTCTTGCTTTCTAGAGTCTCTAAGACAGCAGGAAACATGAGTTTTCTGAGAACAAAAGAAGGGTGTTTCCTACATATACGGACCATATCTAGTCGAAATCTGCTTCTGAAACTGATACAAAGCACTGGTCCTCTAACATCCAATGCTTGTCTGTTAAGATGAGAAACGTGTGAGCTCCGTGAAAGATGTAGTTCGTTTGAGCAGAAAAGTGACTGCCCTTACCTGAAACGAAGTCTGCTTGTAGGAAGACATAGAGCCTGGGATTTAACTACTTTTCTGAAGGGAAACACACAGCATAGTTTTCATCCATGGATCACACTCTGCTTTAGAGCGAGAAGCACACTCTTGCTTTCTACAGTCTCTAAGACAGCAGGAAATCTGAGTGTGCCCAGAACAAAAGAATGGTGTTTCCTACACATATGGACCATATCTAGTCCAAATCTGCTTCTGAAACTGATACAAAGCACTGACCCTCTAACTTCCAATGCTTGTCAGTTAAGATGAGAAACGTGTGAGCTCAGTTAACGATGTAGTTCGTTTGAGCAGAAAAGTGACTGCCCTTACCTGAAACGAAGTCTTGCTTGTAGGAAGACTCAGAGCCTGGGATTTAACTCCATTTCTGAAGGCAAACACATAGCATAGTTCTCATCCATGGATCACACTCTGATTTAGAGCGAGAAGCACGCTCTTGCTTTCTAGAGTCTCTAAGACAGCAGGAAACGTGAGTGTGCTGAGAACAAAAGAACGGTGTTTCCTACACATACGGACCATATCTAGTCCATCTCTTCTTCTGAAACTGAAACAAAGCACTGGTCCTCTAACATCCAATGCTTGTCAGTTAAGATGAGAAACGTGTGAGCTTCGTGAACGATGTAGTTCGTTTGAGCACAAAACTGACTGCCCTTACCTGAAACGAATTCTTGCTTATAGGAAGACTCAGAGCCTGGGATTTAACTCCATTTCTGAAGTGAAACACACAGCTGTGTTCTCATCGATTGATCACACTCTGTGTTAGAACAAGAAGCATGCTCTTGCTTTCTAGAGTCTCTAAGACCACAGGAAACATATGTTTGCTGAGAACAAAAGAAGGGTGTTTCCTACATATACGGACCATATCTAGTCGAAATCTGCTTCTGAAACTGATACAAAACACTGGTCCTCTAACATCCAATGCTTGTCTGTTAAGATGAGAAACGTGTGAGCTCCGTGAAAGATGTAGTTCGTTTGAGCTGAAAAGTGACTGCCCTTACCTGAAACGAAGTCTTGCTTGTAGGAAGACATAGAGCCTGGGATTTAACTACTTTTCGGAAGGGAAACACACAGAATAGTTTTCCTCCATGGATCACACTCTGCTTTAGAGCGAGAAGCACACTCTTGCTTTCTAGAGTCTCTAAGACTGCAGGAAATCTGAGTGTGCCCAGAACAAAAGAACGGTGTTTCCTACACATATGGACCATATCTAGTCCAAATCTGCTTCTGAAACTGATACAAAGCACTGACCCTCTAACTTCCAATGCTTGTCAGTTAAGATGAGAAACGTGTGAGCTCCGTGAAAGATGTAGTTCGTTTGAGCAGAAAAGTGACTGCCCTTACCTGAAACGAAGTCTTGCTTGTAGGAAGACTCAGAGCCTGGGATTTAACTCCATTTCTGAAGGCAAACACATAGCATAGTTCTTATCCATTGATCACACTCTGATTTAGAGCGAGAAGCACGCTCTTGCTTTCTAGAGTCTCTAAGACAGCAGGAAACGTGAGTGTGCTGAGAACAAAAGAACGGTGTTTCCTGCACATACAGACCATATCTAGTCCATCTCTTCTTCTGAAACTGAAACAAAGCACTGGTCCTCTAACATCCAATGCTTGTCAGTTAAGATGAGAAACGTGTGAGCTTCGTGAACGATGTAGTTCGTTTGACAGAAAAGTGACTGCCCTTACCTGAAACGAAGTCTTGCTTGTGGGAAGACTCAGAGCCTGGGATTTAACTCCATTTCTGAAGTGAAACACACAGCATAGTCTCATCCATGGATCACACTCTGTTTTAGAGCGAGAAGCACGCTCTTGCTTTCTAGAGTCTCTAAGACAGCAGGAAATCTGAGTGTGCCCAGAACAAAAGAACGGTGTTTCCTACACATATGGACCATATCTAGTCCAAATCTGCTTCTGAAACTGATACAATGCACTGACCCTCTAACTTCCAATGCTTGTCAGTTAAGATGAGAAAAGTGTGAGCTTCATGAACGATGTAGTTCGTTTGAGCATTAAAGTGACTGCCCTTACCTGAAACGAAGTCTCGCATGTAGGAAGACTCAGAGCCTGGGATTTAACTCCATTTCTGATGTGAAACACACAGCAGTGTTCTCATCCAAGGATCACACTGTGCTTTAGAGCGAGAAGCAACTCTTGCTTTCTAAAGTCTCTAAGACAGCAGGAAATGTGAGTGTGCTGAGAACAAAAGAACGGTGTTTCCTACACATAGGGACCATATCTAGTCCAACTCTGCTTCTGAAACATATACAAAGCACTGGTCCTCTAACATCCAATGCTTGTCAGTTAAGATGAGAAACGTGTGAGCTTCGTGAACGATGTAGTTCGTTTGAGCACAAAACTGACGGCCCTTACCTGAAACGAAGTCTTGCATATAGGAAGACTCAGAGGCTGGGATTTAACTCCATTTCTGAAGTGAAACACACAGCAGTGTTCTCATCCATTGATCACACTCTGCGTTAGAACAAGAAGCATGCTCTTCCTTTCTATAGTCTCTAAGACAGCAGGAAACATGAGTTTGCTGAGAACAAAAGAAGGGTGTTTCCTACATATACGGACCATATCTAGTCGAAATCTGCTTCTGAAACTGATACAAAGCACTGGTCCTCTAACATCCAATGCTTGTCTGTTAAGATGAGAAACGTGTGAGCTCCGTGAAAGATGTAGTTCGTTTGAGCTGAAAAGTGACTGCCCTTACCTGAAACGAAGTCTTGCTTGTAGGAAGACATAGAGCCTGGGATTTAACTACTTTTCTGAAGGGAAACACACAACATAGTTTTCATCCATGGATCACACTCTGCTTTAGAGCGAGAAGCACACTCTTGCTTTCTAGAGTCTCTAAGACAGCAGGAAATCTGAGTGTGCCCAGAACAAAAGAACGGTGTTTCCTACACATATGGACCATATCTAGTCCAAATCTGCTTCTGAAACTGATACAAAGCACTGACCCTCTAACTTCCAATGCTTGTCAGTTAAGATGAGAAACGTGTGAGCTCAGTTAACGATGTAGTTCGTTTGAGCAGAAAAGTGACTGCCCTTACCTGAAACGAAGTCTTGCTTGTAGGAAGACTCAGAGCCTAGGATTTAACTCCATTTCTGAAGGCAAACACATAGCATAGTTCTCATCCATGGATCACACTCTGATTTAGAGCGAGAAGCACGCTCTTGCTTTCTAGAGTCTCTAAGACAGCAGGAAACGTGAGTGTGCTGAGAACAAAAGAACGGTGTTTCCTACACATACGGACCATATCTAGTCCATCTCTTCTTCTGAAACTGATACAAAGCACTGGTCCTCTAACATCCAATGCTTGTCAGTTAAGATGAGAAACGTGTGAGCTTTGTGAACGATGTAGTTCGTTTGAGCACAAAACTGACTGCCCTTACCTGAAACGAAGTCTTGCTTGTAGGAAGACTCAGAGTCTGGGATTTAACTACTTTTCTGAAGGGAAACACACAGCTTAGTTTTCATCCATGGATCACACTCTGCTTTAGAGCGAGAAGCACTCTCTTGCTTTCTAGAGTCTCTAAGACAGCAGGAAATCTGAGTGTGCCCAGAACAAATCAACGGAGTTTCCTACACATATGGACCATATCTAGTCCAAATCTGCTTCAGAAACTGATACAAAGCACTGACCCTCTAACTTCCAATGCTTGTCTGTTAAGATGAGAATCGTGTGAGCTCAGTGAACGATGTAGTTCGTTTGAGCAGAAAAGTGACTGCCCTTACCTGAAATGAAGTCTTGCTTGTAGGAAGACTCAGAGCCTGGGATTTAACTCCATTTCTGAAGGGAAACACACAGCATAGTTCTCATCCATGGATCACACTCTGCTTTAGAAAGAAGCACGCTCTTGCTTTCTAGAGTCTCTAAGACAGCAGGAAACCTGAGTGTGCTGAGAACAAAAGAACGGTGTTTCCTACACATACGGACCATATCTAGTCCAACTCTTCATCTGAAACTGATACAAAGCACTGGTCCTCTAACATCCAATGCTTGTCAGTTAAGATGAGAAACGTGTGAGCTTCGGAAACGATGTAGTTCGTTTGACAGAAAAGTGACTGCCCTTACCTGAAACGAAGTCTTGCTTGTGGGAAGACTCAGAGCCTGGGATTTAACTCCATTTCTGAAGTGAAACACACAGCATAGTCTCATCCATGGATCACACTCTGTTTTAGAGCGAGAAGCACGCTCTTGCTTTCTAGAGTCTCTAAGACAGCAGGAAATCTGAGTGTGCCCAGAACAAAAGAACGGTTTTTCCTACACATATGGACCATATCTAGTCCAAATCTGCTTCTGAAACTGATACAATGCACTGACCCTCTAACTTCCAACGCTTGTCAGTTAAGATGAGAAAAGTGTGAGCTTCATGAACGATGTAGTTCTTTTGAGCATTAAAGTGACTGCCCTTACCTGAAACGAAGTCTCGCTTGTAGGAAGACTCAGAGCCTGGGATTTAACTCCATTTCTGATGTGAAACACACAGCAGTGTTCTCATCCAAGGATCACACTGTGCTTTAGAGCGAGAAGCAACTCTTGCTTTCTAAAGTCTCTAAGACAGCAGGAAATGTGAGTGTGCTGAGAACAAAAGAACGTTGTTTCCTACACATAGGGACCATATCTAGTCCAACTCTGCTTCTGAAACAGATACAAAGCACTGGTCCTCTAACATCCAATGCTTGTCAGTTAAGATGAGAAACGTGTGAGCTTCGTGAACGATGTAGTTCCTTTGAGCAGAAAAGTGTCTGCCCTTACCTGAAACGAAGTCTTGCTTGTAGGGAGACACAGAGCATGGGATTTAACTCCATTTCTGAAGTGAAACACACAGCATAGTCTCATCCATGGATCACACTCTGTTTTAGAGCGAGAAGCACGCTCTTGCTTTCTAGAGTCTCTAAGACAGCAGGAAATCTGAGTGTGCCCAGAACAAAAGAACGGTGTTTCCTACACATATGGACCATATCTAGTCCAAATCTGCTTCAGAAACTGATACAAAGCACTGACCCTCTAACTTCCGCTTGTCTGTTAAGATGAGAAACGTGTGAGCTCAGTTAACGATGTAGTTCGTTTGAGCAGAAAAGTGACTGCCCTTACCTTAAACGAAGTCTTGCTTGTAGGAAGACTCAGAGCCTGGGATTTAACTCCATTTCTGAAGTGAAACACACAGCTGTGTTCTCATCCATTGATCACACTCTGCGTTAGAACAAGAAGCATGCTCTTGCTTTCTAGAGTCTCTAAGACAGCAGGAAACATGAGTTTTCTGAGAACAAAAGAAGGGTGTTTCCTACATATACGGACCATATCTAGTCGAAATCTGCTTCTGAAACTGATACAAAGCACTGGTCCTCTAACATCCAATGCTTGTCTGTTAAGATGAGAAACGTGTGAGCTCCGTGAAAGATGTAGTTCGTTTGAGCTGAAAAGTGACTGCCCTTACCTGAAACGAAGTCTGCTTGTAGGAAGACATAGAGCCTGGGATTTAACTACTTTTCTGAAGGGAAACACACAGCATAGTTTTCATCCATGGATCACACTCTGCTTTAGAGCGAGAAGCACACTCTTGCTTTCTACAGTCTCTAAGACAGCAGGAAATCTGAGTGTGCCCAGAACAAAAGAATGGTGTTTCCTACACATATGGACCATATGTAGTCCAAAACTGCTTCTGAAACTGATACAAAGCACTGACCCTCTAACTTCCAATGCTTGTCAGTTAAGATGAGAAACGTGTGATCTCAGTTAACGATGTAGTTAGTTTGAGCAGAAAAGTGACTGCCCTTACCTGAAACGAAGTCTTGCTTGTAGGAAGACTCAGAGCCTGGGATTTAACTCCATTTCTGAAGGCAAACACATAGCATAGTTCTCATCCATGGATCACACTCTGATTTAGAGCGAGAAGCACGCTCTTGCTTTCTAGAGTCTCTAAGACAGCAGGAAACGTGAGTGTGCTGAGAACAAAAGAACGGTGTTTCCTACACATACGGACCATATCTAGTCCATCTCTTCTTCTGAAACTGAAACAAAGCACTGGTCCTCTAACATCCAATGCTTGTCAGTTAAGATGAGAAACGTGTGAGCTTCGTGAACGATGTAGTTCGTTTGAGCACAAAACTGACTGCCCTTACCTGAAACGAATTCTTGCTTATAGGAAGACTCAGAGCCTGGTATTTAACTCCATTTCTGAAGTGAAACACACAGCTGTGTTCTCATCGATTGATCACACTCTGTGTTTGAACAAGAAGCATGCTCTTGCTTTCTAGAGTCTCTAAGACCACAGGAAACATATGTTTGCTGAGAACAAAAGAAGGGTGTTTCCTACATATACGGACCATATCTAGTCGAAATCTGCTTCTGAAACTGATACAAAACACTGGTCCTCTAACATCCAATGCTTGTCTGTTAAGATGAGAAACGTGTGAGCTCCGTGAAAGATGTAGTTCGTTTGAGCTGAAAAGTGACTGCCCTTACCTGAAACGAAGTCTTGCTTGTAGGAAGACATAGAGCCTGGGATTTAACTACTTTTCGGAAGGGAAACACACAGAATAGTTTTCCTCCATGGATCACACTCTGCTTTAGAGCGAGAAGCACACTCTTGCTTTCTAGAGTCTCTAAGACTGCAGGAAATCTGAGTGTGCCCAGAACAAAAGAACGGTGTTTCCTACACATATGGACCATATCTAGTCCAAATCTGCTTCTGAAACTGATACAAAGCACTGACCCTCTAACATCCAATGCTTGTCAGTTAAGATGAGAAACGTGTGAGCTTCGTGAACGATGTAGTTCGTTTGACAGAAAAGTGACTGCCCTTACCTGAAACGAAGTCTTGCTTGTGGGAAGACTCAGAGCCTGGGATTTAACTCCATTTCTGAAGTGAAACACACAGCATAGTCTCATCCATGGATCACACTCTGTTTTAGAGCGAGAAGCACGCTCTTGCTTTCTAGAGTCTCTAAGACAGCAGGAAATCTGAGTGTGCCCAGAACAAAAGAACGGTGTTTCCTACACATATGGACCATATCTAGTCCAAATCTGCTTCTGAAACTGATACAATGCACTGACCCTCTAACTTCCAATGCTTGTCAGTTAAGATGAGAAAAGTGTGAGCTTCATGAACGATGTAGTTCGTTTGAGCATTAAAGTGACTGCCCTTACCTGAAACGAAGTCTCGCATGTAGGAAGACTCAGAGCCTGGGATTTAACTCCATTTCTGATGTGAAACACACAGCAGTGTTCTCATCCAAGGATCACACTGTGCTTTAGAGCGAGAAGCAACTCTTGCTTTCTAAAGTCTCTAAGACAGCAGGAAATGTGAGTGTGCTGAGAACAAAAGAACGGTGTTTCCTACCCATAGGGACCATATCTAGTCCAACTCTGCTTCTGAAACATATACAAAGCACTGGTCCTCTAACATCCAATGCTTGTCAGTTAAGATGAGAAACGTGTGAGCTTCGTGAACGATGTAGTTCGTTTGAGCACAAAACTGACGGCCCTTACCTGAAACGAAGTCTTGCATATAGGAAGACTCAGAGGCTGGGATTTAACTCCATTTCTGAAGTGAAACACACAGCAGTGTTCTCATCCATTGATCACACTCTGCGTTAGAACAAGAAGCATGCTCTTCCTTTCTATAGTCTCTAAGACAGCAGGAAACATGAGTTTGCTGAGAACAAAAGAAGGGTGTTTCCTACATATACGGACCATATCTAGTCGAAATCTGCTTCTGAAACTGATACAAAGCACTGGTCCTCTAACATCCAATGCTTGTCTGTTAAGATGAGAAACGTGTGAGCTCCGTGAAAGATGTAGTTCGTTTGAGCTGAAAAGTGACTGCCCTTACCTGAAACGAAGTCTTGCTTGTAGGAAGACATAGAGCCTGGGATTTAACTACTTTTCTGAAGGGAAACACACAACATAGTTTTCATCCATGGATCACACTCTGCTTTAGAGCGAGAAGCACACTCTTGCTTTCTAGAGTCTCTAAGACAGCAGGAAATCTGAGTGTGCCCAGAACAAAAGAACGGTGTTTCCTACACATATGGACCATATCTAGTCCAAATCTGCTTCTGAAACTGATACAAAGCACTGACCCTCTAACTTCCAATGCTTGTCAGTTAAGATGAGAAACGTGTGAGCTCAGTTAACGATGTAGTTCGTTTGAGCAGAAAAGTGACTGCCCTTACCTGAAACGAAGTCTTGCTTGTAGGAAGACTCAGAGCCTAGGATTTAACTCCATTTCTGAAGGCAAACACATAGCATAGTTCTCATCCATGGATCACACTCTGATTTAGAGCGAGAAGCACGCTCTTGCTTTCTAGAGTCTCTAAGACAGCAGGAAACGTGAGTGTGCTGAGAACAAAAGAACGGTGTTTCCTACACATACGGACCATATCTAGTCCATCTCTTCTTCTGAAACTGATACAAAGCACTGGTCCTCTAACATCCAATGCTTGTCAGTTAAGATGAGAAACGTGTGAGCTTCGTGAACGATGTAGTTCGTTTGAGCACAAAACTGACTGCCCTTACCTGAAACGAAGTCTTGCTTGTAGGAAGACTCAGAGTCTGGGATTTAACTACTTTTCTGAAGGGAAACACACAGCTTAGTTTTCATCCATGGATCACACTCTGCTTTAGAGCGAGAAGCACTCTCTTGCTTTCTAGAGTCTCTAAGACAGCAGGAAATCTGAGTGTGCCCAGAACAAATCAACGGAGTTTCCTACACATATGGACCATATCTAGTCCAAATCTGCTTCAGAAACTGATACAAAGCACTGACCCTCTAACTTCCAATGCTTGTCTGTTAAGATGAGAATCGTGTGAGCTCAGTGAACGATGTAGTTCGTTTGAGCAGAAAAGTGACTGCCCTTACCTGAAATGAAGTCTTGCTTGTAGGAAGACTCAGAGCCTGGGATTTAACTCCACTTCTGAAGGGAAACACACAGCATAGTTCTCATCCATGGATCACACTCTGCTTTAGAAAGAAGCACGCTCTTGCTTTCTAGAGTCTCTAAGACAGCAGGACACCTGAGTGTGCTGAGAACAAAAGAACGGTGTTTCCTACACATACGGACCATATCTAGTCCAACTCTTCATCTGAAACTGATACAAAGCACTGGTCCTCTAACATCCAATGCTTGTCAGTTAAGATGAGAAACGTGTGAGCTTCGGAAACGATGTAGTTCGTTTGACAGAAAAGTGACTGCCCTTACCTGAAACGAAGTCTTGCTTGTGGGAAGACTCAGAGCCTGGGATTTAACTCCATTTCTGAAGTGAAACACACAGCATAGTCTCATCCATGGATCACACTCTGTTTTAGAGCGAGAAGCACGCTCTTGCTTTCTAGAGTCTCTAAGACAGCAGGAAATCTGAGTGTGCCCAGAACAAAAGAACGGTGTTTCCTACACATATGGACCATATCTAGTCCAAATCTGCTTCTGAAACTGATACAATGCACTGACCCTCTAACTTCCAACGCTTGTCAGTTAAGATGAGAAAAGTGTGAGCTTCATGAACGATGTAGTTCTTTTGAGCATTAAAGTGACTGCCCTTACCTGAAACGAAGTCTCGCTTGTAGGAAGACTCAGAGCCTGGGATTTAACTCCATTTCTGATGTGAAACACACAGCAGTGTTCTCATCCAAGGATCACACTGTGCTTTAGAGCGAGAAGCAACTCTTGCTTTCTAAAGTCTCTAAGACAGCAGGAAATGTGAGTGTGCTGAGAACAAAAGAACGTTGTTTCCTACACATAGGGACCATATCTAGTCCAACTCTGCTTCTGAAACAGATACAAAGCACTGGTCCTCTAACATCCAATGCTTGTCAGTTAAGATGAGAAACGTGTGAGCTTCGTGAACGATGTAGTTCCTTTGAGCAGAAAAGTGTCTGCCCTTACCTGAAACGAAGTCTTGCTTGTAGGGAGACACAGAGCATGGGATTTAACTCCATTTCTGAAGTGAAACACACAGCATAGTCTCATCCATGGATCACACTCTGTTTTAGAGCGAGAAGCACGCTCTTGCTTTCTAGAGTCTCTAAGACAGCAGGAAATCTGAGTGTGCCCAGAACAAAAGAACGGTGTTTCCTACACATATGGACCATATCTAGTCCAAATCTGCTTCAGAAACTGATACAAAGCACTGACCCTCTAACTTCCGCTTGTCTGTTAAGATGAGAAACGTGTGAGCTCAGTTAACGATGTAGTTCGTTTGAGCAGAAAAGTGACTGCCCTTACCTTAAACGAAGTCTTGCTTGTAGGAAGACTCAGAGCCTGGGATTTAACTCCATTTCTGAAGTGAAACACACAGCTGTGTTCTCATCCATTGATCACACTCTGCGTTAGAACAAGAAGCATGCTCTTGCTTTCTAGAGTCTCTAAGACAGCAGGAAACATGAGTTTTCTGAGAACAAAAGAAGGGTGTTTCCTACATATACGGACCATATCTAGTCGAAATCTGCTTCTGAAACTGATACAAAGCACTGGTCCTCTAACATCCAATGCTTGTCTGTTAAGATGAGAAACGTGTGAGCTCCGTGAAAGATGTAGTTCGTTTGAGCAGAAAAGTGACTGCCCTTACCTGAAACGAAGTCTGCTTGTAGGAAGACATAGAGCCTGGGATTTAACTACTTTTCTGAAGGGAAACACACAGCATAGTTTTCATCCATGGATCACACTCTGCTTTAGAGCGAGAAGCACACTCTTGCTTTCTACAGTCTCTAAGACAGCAGGAAATCTGAGTGTGCCCAGAACAAAAGAATGGTGTTTCCTACACATATGGACCACATGTAGTCCAAAACTGCTTCTGAAACTGATACAAAGCACTGACCCTCTAACTTCCAATGCTTGTCAGTTAAGATGAGAAACGTGTGATCTCAGTTAACGATGTAGTTAGTTTGAGCAGAAAAGTGACTGCCCTTACCTGAAACGAAGTCTTGCTTGTAGGAAGACTCAGAGCCTGGGATTTAACTCCATTTCTGAAGGCAAACACATAGCATAGTTCTCATCCATGGATCACACTCTGATTTAGAGCGAGAAGCACGCTCTTGCTTTCTAGAGTCTCTAAGACAGCAGGAAACGTGAGTGTGCTGAGAACAAAAGAACGGTGTTTCCTACACATACGGACCATATCTAGTCCATCTCTTCTTCTGAAACTGAAACAAAGCACTGGTCCTCTAACATCCAATGCTTGTCAGTTAAGATGAGAAACGTGTGAGCTTCGTGAACGATGTAGTTCGTTTGAGCACAAAACTGACTGCCCTTACCTGAAACGAATTCTTGCTTATAGGAAGACTCAGAGCCTGGTATTTAACTCCATTTCTGAAGTGAAACACACAGCTGTGTTCTCATCGATTGATCACACTCTGTGTTTGAACAAGAAGCATGCTCTTGCTTTCCAGAGTCTCTAAGACCACAGGAAACATATGTTTGCTGAGAACAAAAGAAGGGTGTTTCCTACCTATACGGACCATATCTAGTCGAAATCTGCTTCTGAAACTGATACAAAACACTGGTCCTCTAACATCCAATGCTTGTCTGTTAAGATGAGAAACGTGTGAGCTCCGTGAAAGATGTAGTTGGTTTGAGCTGAAAAGTGACTGCCATTACCTGAAACGAAGTCTTGCTTGTAGGAAGACTCAGAGCCTGGGATTTAACTCCATTTCTGAAGGCAAACACATAGCATAGTTCTCATCCATTGATCACACTCTGATTTAGAGCGAGAAGCACGCTCTTGCTTTCTAGAGTCTCTAAGACAGCAGGAAACGTGAGTGTGCTGAGAACAAAAGAACGGTGTTTCCTGCACATACAGACCATATCTAGTCCATCTCTTCTTCTGAAACTGAAACAAAGCACTGGTCCTCTAACATCCAATGCTTGTCAGTTAAGATGAGAAACGTGTGAGCTTCGTGAACGATGTAGTTCGTTTGACAGAAAAGTGACTGCCCTTACCTGAAACGAAGTCTTGCTTGTGGGAAGACTCAGAGCCTGGGATTTAACTCCATTTCTGAAGTGAAACACACAGCATAGTCTCATCCATGGATCACACTCTGTTTTAGAGCGAGAAGCACGCTCTTGCTTTCTAGAGTCTCTAAGACAGCAGGAAATCTGAGTGTGCCCAGAACAAAAGAACGGTGTTTCCTACACATATGGACCATATCTAGTCCAAATCTGCTTCTGAAACTGATAAAAAGCACTGACCCTCTAACTTCCAATGCTTGTCAGTTAAGATGAGAAAAGTGTGAGCTTCATGAACGATGTAGTTCGTTTGAGCATTAAAGTGACTGCCCTTACCTGAAACGAAGTCTCGCTTGTAGGAAGACTCAGAGCCTGGGATTTAACTCCATTTCTGATGTGAAACACACAGCAGTGTTCTCATCCAAGGATCACACTGTGCTTTAGAGCGAGAAGCAACTCTTGCTTTCTAAAGTCTCTAAGACAGCAGGAAATGTGAGAGTGCTGAGAACAAAAGAACGGTGTTTCCTACACATAGGGACCATATCTAGTCCAACTCTGCTTCTGAAACAGATACAAAGCACTGGTCCTCTAACATCCAATGCTTGTCAGTTAAGATGAGAAACGTGTGAGCTTCGTGAACTATGTAGTTCCTTTGAGCAGAAAAGTGTCTGCCCTTACCTGAAACGAAGTCTTGCTTGTAGGGAGACACAGAGCATGGGATTTAACTCCATTTCTGAAGTGAAACACACAGCATAGTCTCATCCATGGATCACACTCTGTTTTAGAGCGAGAAGCACGCTCTTGTTTTCTAGAGTCTCTAAGACAGCAGGAATCGTGAATGTGCCCAGGACAAAATATCGGTGTTTCCTACACATATGGACCATATGTAGTCCAAATCTGCTTCTGAAACTGACACAAAGCACTGACCCTCTAACATCCATTGCTTGTCATTTAAGATGAGAAACGTGTGAGCTTCGTGAACGATGTAGTTCGTTTGAGCACAAAACTGACGGCCCTTACCTGAAACGAAGTCTTGCTTATAGGAAGACTCAGAGGCTGGGATTTAACTCCATTTCTGAAGTGAAACACACAGCAGTGTTCTCATCCATTGATCACACTCTGCGTTAGAACAAGAAGCATGCTCTTCCTTTCTATAGTCTCTAAGACAGCAGGAAACATGAGTTTGCTGAGAACAAAAGAAGGGTGTTTCCTTCATATACGGACCATATCTAGTCGAAATCTGCTTCTGAAACTGATACAAAGCACTGGTCCTCTAACATCCAATGCTTGTCTGTTAAGATGAGAAACGTGTGAGCTCCGTGAAAGATGTAGTTCGTTTGAGCTGAAAAGTGACTGCCCTTACCTGAAACGAAGTCTTGCTTGTAGGAAGACATAGAGCCTGGGATTTAACTACTTTTCTGAAGGGAAACACACAGCATAGTTTTCATCCATGGATCACACTCTGCTTTAGAGCGAGAAGCACACTCTTGCTTTCTAGAGTCTCTAAGACAGCAGGAAATCTGAGTGTGCCCAGAACAAAAGAACGGTGTTTCCTACACATATGGACCATATCTAGTCCAAATCTGCTTCTGAAACTGATACAAAGCACTGACCCTCTAACTTCCAATGCTTGTCAGTTAAGATGAGAAACGTGTGAGCTCAGTTAACGATGTAGTTCGTTTGAGCAGAAAAGTGACTGCCCTTACCTGAAACGAAGTCTTGCTTGTAGGAAGACTCAGAGCCTAGGATTTAACTCCATTTCTGAAGGCAAACACATAGCATAGTTCTCATCCATGGATCACACTCTGATTTAGAGCGAGAAGCACGCTCTTGCTTTCTATAGTCTCTAAGACAGCAGGAAACGTGAGTGTGCTGAGAACAAAAGAACGGTGTTTCCTACACATACGGACCATATCTAGTCCATCTCTTCTTCTGAAACTGATACAAAGCACTGGTCCTCTAACATCCAATGCTTGTCAGTTAAGATGAGAAACGTGTGAGCTTCGTGAACGATGTAGTTCGTTTGAGCACAAAACTGACTGCCCTTACCTGAAACGAAGTCTTGCTTGTAGGAAGACTCAGAGTCTGGGATTTAACTACTTTTCTGAAGGGAAACACACAGCTTAGTTTTCATCCATGGATCACACTCTGCTTTAGAGCGAGAAGCACTCTCTTGCTTTCTAGAGTCTCTAAGACAGCAGGAAATCTGAATGTGCCCAGAACAAATCAACGGAGTTTCCTACACATATGGACCATATCTAGTCCAAATCTGCTTCAGAAACTGATACAAAGCACTGACCCTCTAACTTCCAATGCTTGTCTGTTAAGATGAGAAACGTGTGAGCTCAGTGAACGATGTAGTTCGTTTGAGCAGAAAAGTGACTGCCCTTACCTGAAACGAAGTCTTGCTTGTAGGAAGACTCAGAGCCTGGGATTTAACTCCATTTCTGAAGGTAAACACACAGCATAGTTCTCATCCATGGATCACACTCTGCTTTAGAAAGAAGCACGCTCTTGCTTTCTAGAGTCTCTAAGACAGCAGGAAACCTGAGTGTGCTGAGAACAAAAGAACGGTGTTTCCTACACATCGGACCATATCTAGTCCAACTCTTCATCTGAAACTGATACAAAGCACTGGTCCTCTAACATCCAATGCTTGTCAGTTAAGATGAGAAACGTGTGAGCTTCGTGAACTATGTAGTTCCTTTGACCAGAAAAGTGACTGCCCTTACCTGAAAAGAAGTCTTGCTTGTAGGAAGACTCAGAGCCTGGGATTTAACTCCATTTATGAAGTAAAACACACAGCATAGTGTCATCCATGGATCACACTCTGTTTTAGAGCGAGAAGCACGCTCTTGCTTTCTAGAGTCTCTAAGACAGCAGGAAACGTGAGTGTGCCCAGAACAAAAGATCGGTGTTTCCTACACATATGGACCATATGTAGTCCAAATCTGCTTCTGAAACTGATACAAAGCACTGACCCTCTAACATCCAATGCTTGTCAGTTAAGATGAGAAACGTGTGAGCTTCGTGAACGATGTAGTTCTTTTGAGCAGAAAACTGACTGCCCTTACCTGAAACGAAGTCTTGCTTGTTGGAAGACTCAGAGCCTGGGATTTAACTCCATTTCTGAAGTGAAACACACAGCAGTGTTCTCATCCATTGATCACACTCTGCGTTTGAACAAGAAGCATGCTCTTCTTTCTAGAGTCTCTAAGACAGCAGGAAACGTGAGTTTGCTGAGAACAAAAGAACGGTGTTTCATACACATACGGACCATATGTAGTCGAACTCTGCTTCTGAAACTGATACAAAGCACTGGTCCACTAACATCCAATGATTGTCAGTTAAGATTTGAAACGTGTGAGCTCCGTGAAAGATGTAGTTTGTTTGAGCTGAAAAGTGACTGCCCTTACCTGAAACGAAGTCTTGCTTGTAGGAAGACATAGAGCCTGGGATTTAACTACTTTTCTGAAGGGAAACACACAGCATAGTTTTCATCCATGGATCACACTCTGCTTTAGAGCGAGAAGCACACTCTTGCTTTCTAGACTCTCTAAGACAGCAGGAAAGCTGAGTGTGCCCAGAACAAAAGGATGGAGTTTCCTACACATATGGACCATATCTAGTCCAAAACTGCTTCTGAAACTGATACAAAGCACTGACCCTCTAACTTCCAATGCTTGTCAGTTAAGATGAGAAACGTGTGAGCTCAGTTAACGATGTAGTTCGTTTGAGCAGAATAGTGACTGCTTTTACCTGAAACGAAGTCTTGATTGTAGGAAGACTCAGAGCCTGGGGTTTAACTCCATTTCTGAAGGCAAAACATAGCATAGTTCTCATCCATGGATCACACTCTGATTTAGAACAAGAAGCACGCTCTTGCTTTCTAGACTCTCTAAGACAGCAGGAAACGTGAGTGTGCCCAGAACAAAAGATCGGTGTTTCCTACACATATGGACCATATGTAGTCCAAATTTGCTTCTGAAACTGATTCAAAGCACTGACCATCTAACATCCAATGCTTGTCAGTTAAGATGAGAAACTTGTGAGCTTCGTGAACGATGTAGTTCATTTGAGCACAAAACTGACTGCCCTTACCTGAAACGAAGTCTTGCTTGTAGGAAGACTCAGAGCCTGGGATTTAACTACATTTCTGAAGTGAAACACACAGCAGTGTTCTCATCCATTGATCACACTCTGCGTTAGAACAAGAAGCATGCTCTTGCTTTCTAGAGTCTCTAAGACAGCAGGAAACGTGAGTGTGCTGAGAACAAAAGAACGGTGTTTCCTACACATATGGACCATATGTAGTCCAAATCTGCTTCTGAAACTTATACAAAGCACTGACCCTCTAACATCCAATTCTTGTCAGTTAAGATTTGAAACGTGTGAGCTTCGTGAACGATGTAGTTAGTTTGAGCAGAAAAGTGATTGCCCTTACCTGAATTGAAGTCTTGCTTGTAGAAAGACTCAGAGCCTGGGATTTAACTCCATTTCTGAAGTAAATCACACGGCGGTGTAATCATCCATTGATCACACTCTGCGTTTGAACAAGAAGCATGCTCTTCTTTCTAGAGTCTCTAAGACAGCAGGAAACATGAGTTTGCTGAGAACAAAAGAACGGTGTTTCATACACATACGGACCATATCTAGTCCAACTCTGCTTCTGAAACTGATACAAAGCACTGGTCTACTAACATCCAATGATTGTCAGTTAAGATGAGAAACGTGTGAGCTCCGTGAAAGATGTAGTTCGTTTGACCTGAAAAGTGACTGCCCTTACCTGAAACGAAGTCTTGCTTGTAGGAAGACATAGAGCCTGGGATTTAACTACTTTTCTGAAGGGAAACACACAGCATAGTTTTCATCCATGGATCACACTCTGCTTTAGAGCAAGAAGCACACTCTTGCTTTCTAGAGTCTCTAAGACTGCAGGAAATCTGAGTGTGCCCAGAACAAAAGAACGGTGTTTCCTACACATATGGACCATATCTAGTCCAAATCTGCTTCTGAAACTGATACAAAGCACTGACCTTCTAACTTCCAATGCTTGTCAGTTAAGATGAGAAACGTGTGAGCTCAGTGAACGATGTAGTTCGTTTGAGCAGAAAAGTGACTGCCCTTACCGGAAACGAAGTCTTGCTTGTAGGGAGACATATAGCATGGGATTTAACTACATTTCTGAAGTGAAACACACAGCATAGTCTCATCCATGGATCACACTCTGTTTTAGAGGGAGAAGCACGCTCTTGCTTTCTAGAGTCTCTAAGACAGAAGGAAACTTGATGTGCCCAGAAAAAAAGATCGGTGTTTCCTACACATATGGACCATATGTAGTCCAAATCTGCTTCTGAAACTGATACAAAGCACTGACCCTCTAACATCCAATGCTTGTCAGTTAATATGAGAAACGTGTGAGCTTCGTGAACGATGTAGTTCGTTTAAGCACAAAACTGACTGCCCTTACCTGAAACGAAGTCTTGCTTGTAGGAAGACTCAGAGCCTGGGATTTAACTCCATTTCTGAAGGGAAACACACAGCAGTGTAATCATCCATTGATCACACTCTGCTTTAGAACAAGAAGCACGCTCTTGCTTTCTAGAGTCTCTAAGACAGCAGGAAATGTGAGTGTGCTGAGAACAAAAGAACGGTGTTTCCTACACATACGGACCATGTCTAGTCCAACTCTTCTTCTGAACCTGATACAAAGCACTGGTCCTCTAAAATCCAATACTTGTCAGTTAAGATGACAAACGTGTGAGTTTTGTGAACGATGTAGTTCGTTTCAGCAGAAAACTGACTGCCCTTACCTGAAATGAAGTCTTGCTTGTAGGAAGACTCAGAGCCTGGGATTTAACTCCATTTCTGAAGTGAAACACACAGCAGTGTTCTCATCCATTGATCACACTCTGTGTTTGAACAAGAAGCATGCTCTTCTTTCTAGATTCTCTAAGACAGCAGGAAACTTCAGTTTGCTGAGAACAAAAGAGCGGTGTTTCATACACATAGGGACCATATCTAGTCGAACTCTGCTTCTGAAACTGATACAAAGCACTGGTCCTCTAACATCCAATGCTTGTATGTTAAGATGAGAAACATGTGAGCTCCGTGAAAGATGTAGTTCGTTTGAGCTGAAAAGTGACTGCCCTTACCTGAAACGAATTCTTCTTGTAGGAAGACATAGAGCCTGGGATTAAACTACTTTTCTGAAGGGAAACACACAGCATAGTTTTCATCCATGGACCACACTCTGCTTTAGAGCGAGAAGCACACTCTTGCTTTCTAGAGTCTCTAAGACAGCAGGAAATATGAGTGTGCCCAGAACAAAAGTACGGTGTTTCCTAAACATATGGACCATATCTAATCCAAATCTGCTTCTGAAATTGATACAAAGCACTGACACTCTAACTTCCAATGCCTGTCAGTTAAGATGAGAAACGTGTGATCTCAGTGAACGATGTAGTTCGTTTGAGCAGAAAAGTGACTGCCCTTACCTGAAACGAAGTCTTGCTTGTAGGAAGACTCAGAGCCTGGGATTTAACTCCATTTCGGAAGGCAAACACACAGCATAGTTCTCATCCATGGATCACCCTCTGCTTTAGAAAGAAGAACGCTCTTGCTTTCTACAGTCTCTAAGACAGCAGAAAACCTGAGTGTTCTGAGAACAAAAGAACGATGTTTCCTACACATAGGGACCGTATCAGGTCGAACTCTGCTTCTGAAACTGATACAAAGCACTGGTCTTCTAACATCAAATACTTGTCTGTTAAGATGAGAACCGTGTGAGCTCAGTGAACGATGTAGTTCGTTTGAGCTGAAAAGTGACTGCTCTTACCTGAAACGAAGTCTTGCTTGTAGGAAGACACAGAGCCTGGGATTTAACACCATTTCTGAAGGGAAACACACAGCATAGTTCTCATCCATGGATCACACTCTGCTTTAGAGCGAGAAGCACGCTCTTGCTTTCTAGAGTCTCTAAGACAGCAGGAAAAGTGAGTGTGCTGAGAACAAAAGAACGGTGTTTCCTACACATACAGACCATATCTAGTCCAACTCTTCTTCTTAAACTGATACAAAGCACTGGTCCTCTAACCTCCAATGCTTGTCAATTAAGATGAGAAACGTTTGAGCTTCGTGAACGATGTAGTTCGTTTGAGCAGAAAACTGACTGTCCTTACCTGAAACGAAGTCTTGCTTGTAGGAAGACTCAGAACCTGGGATTTAACTCCATTTCTGAAGGCAAACACACAGCATAGTTCTCATCCATGGATAACACTCTGCTTTAGAGCGAGAAGCACGCTCTTGCTTTCTAGAGTCTCTAAGACAGCAGGAAACGTGAGTGTGCTGAGAACAAAAGAACCGTGTTTCCTACACATACAGACCATATCTGGTCCAACTCTGCTTCTGAAAGTGATACAAAGCACTGGTCCTCTAACATCCAAAGCTTGTCAGTTAGGATGAGAAACGTGTGAGCTTTGTGAATGATGTAGTTCCTTTGAACTGAAAAGTGACTGCCCTTACCTGAAACGAAGTCTTGCTTGTAGTAAGACACAGAGCCTGGGATTTAAGTCCATTTCTGAAGGGAAACACACATCATAGTTCTCATCCTGGATCACACTCTGCTTTAGAGCGAGAAGCACACTCTTGCTTTCTAGAGTCTGTAATACAGCAGGAAATCTGAGTGTGCCCAGATCAAAAGAACGGTGTTTCCTACACATATGGACCATAGGTAGTCCAAATCTGCTTCTGTAACTGATACAAAGCACTGACCCTCTAACATCCAATGCTTGTCAGTTAATATGAGAAACATGTGAGCTTCGTGAACGATGTAGTTCGTTTGAGCAGAAATGTGACTGCCCTTACCTGAATTGAAGTCTTGCTTGTAGGAAGACGCAGAGCCTGGGATTTTACTCCATTTCTGAAGTAAAACACACATCAGTGTAATCATCCATTGATCACACTCTGCTTTGGAACAAGAAGCACGCTATTGCTTTCTAGAGTCTCTAAGACAGCAGGAAACGTGAGTGTGCTGAGAACAAAAGAACGGTTTTTCCTACACATATGGTCATTATATAGTCCAACTCTGCTTCTTAAACTGATACAAAGCACTGGTCCTCTAACATCCAATGCTTGTCAGTTAAGATGAGAAACGTGTGAGCTTCGTGAAAGATGTAGTTCCTTTGAGCTGAAAAGTGACTGCGCTTACCAAAAAAGAAGTCTTGCTTGTAGGAAGACACAGAGCCTGGGATTTAAGTCCATTTCTGAAGGGAAACACACAGCATAGTTCTCATCCATGGATCACACTCTGATTTAGAGCGAGAAGCACACTCTTGCTTTCTAGAGTCTATATACAGCAGGAAATCTGAGTGTGCCCAGAACAAAAGAACGGTGTTTTCTACACATATGGACCATATGTAGTCCAAATCTGCTTCTGAAACTGATACAAAGAACTGACCATCTAACATCCAATGCTTGTCTGTTAAGATGAGAAACGTGTGAGCTTTGTGAATGATGTAGTTCGTTTGAGCAGAAAAGTGACTGCCCTTACCTGAATTGAAGTCTTGCTTGTAGGAAGACTCAGAGCCTGGGATTTAACTCCATTTCTGAAGTGAAACACACAGCCGTGTTCTCATCCATTGATCACACTCTGCTTTAGAACAAGAAGCACGCTCTTGCTTTCTAGAGTCTCTAAGACAGCAGGAAACGTGAGTTTGCTGAGAACAAAAGAACGGTGTTTCCTACACATACGGACCATATACAGTCGAACTCTGCTTCTGAAACTGATACAAAGCACTGGTGCTCTAACATCCAATGCTTGTCTGTTAAGATGGGAAACGTGTGAGCTCCGTGAAAGATGTAGTTCGTTTGAGCTGAAAAGTGACTGCCCTTACCTGAAACGAAGTCTTGCTTGTAGGAAGACATAGAGCCTGGGATTTAACTACTTTTCTGAAGGCAAACACACAGCATAGTTTTCATCCATGGATCACACTCTGCTTTAGAGTGAGAAGCACGCTCTTGCTTTCTAAAGTCTCTAAGACAGCAGGAAAGGTGAGTGTGCTGAGAACAAAAGAACGGTGTTTCCTACACATAGGGACCATATCTAGTCCAACTCTGCTTCTGAAACAGATACAAAGCACTGGTACTCTAACATCCAATGCTTGTCATTTAAGATGAGAATCGGGTGAGCTCAGTGAATGATGTAGTTCTTTTGAGCTGAAAAGTGACTGCCCTTACCTGAAACGAAGTCTTGCTTATAGGGAGACTCAGAGCATGGGATTTAACTCCATTTCTGAAGGGAAACACACAGCATAGTTCTCATCCATGGATCACACTCTGCTTTAGAGCGAGAGGCACACTCTAGCTTTCTAGAGTCTCTAATAGAGCAGGAAATCTGAGTGTGCCCAGAACAAAAGAACGGTGTTTCCTACACATATGGACCATATGTAGTCCAAATCTGCTTCTGAAACTGATACAAAGCACTGACCCTCTAACATCCAATGCTTGTCTGTTAAGATGAGAAACGTGTGAGCTCAGTGAACGATGTAGTTCGTTTGAGCAGAAAAGTGACTGCTCTTACCTGAAACGAAGTCTTGCTTGTAGAAAGACACATAGCCTGGGATTTAACTCCATTTCTGAAGGGAAACACACAGCATAGTTCTCAACCATGGATCACACTCTGCTTTAGAGCGAGAAGCACGCTCATGCTTTCTAGAGTCTCTAAGACAGCAGGAAACGTGAGTGTGCTGAGAACAAAAGAACGGTGTTTCCTACACATACGGACCATATCTAGTCCAACTCTGCTTCTGAAACTGATACAAAGCACTGGTCCTCTACCATCCAATGCTTGTCTGTTAAGATGAGAAACGTGTGAGCTCCGTGAAAGGTGTAGTTCGTTTGAGCTGAAAAGTGACTGCCCTTACCTGAATTGAAGTCTTGCTTGTAGAAAGACTCAGAGCCTGGGATTTAACTCCATTTCTGAAGTAAATCACACAGCAGTGTAATCATCCATTGAATACACTATGCTTTAGAACAAGAAGCACGCTCTTGCTTTCTAGACTCTCTAAGACAGCAGGAAACGTGAGTGTGCTGAGTACAAAAGAACGGTGTCTCCTACACATAGGGACCATATCTAGTCCAACTCTGCTTCTGAAACAGATACAAAGCACTGGTCCTCTAACATCCAATGCTTGTCAGTTAAGATGAGAAACGTTTGATCTTCGTGAACGTTGTAGTTCCTTTTAGCAGAAAAGTGACTGTTCTTACCTGAAACGAAGTCTTGCTTGTAGGGAGACACAGAGCATGGGATTTAACTCAATTTCTGAAGTGAAACACACAGCATAGTCTCATCCATGGATCACACTCTGTTTTAGAGCAAGAAGCACGCTCTTGCTTTCAAGAGTCTCTAAGACAGCAGGAAACGTGAGTGTGCCCAGAACAAAAGATCGGTGTTTCCTACACATATGGACCATATGTAGTCCAAATCTGATTCTGAAACTGATACAAAGCACTGACCCTCTAACATCCAATGCTTGTCAGTTAAGATGAGAAACGTGTGAGTTTTGTGAACGATGTAGTTCGTTTCAGCAGAAAACTGACTGCCCTTACCTGAAATGAAGTCTTGCTTGTAGGAAGACTCAGAGCCTGGGATTTAACTCCATTTCTGAAGTGAAACACACAGCAGTGTTCTCATCCATTGATCACACTCTGTGTTTGAACAAGAAGCATGCTCTTCTTTCTAGATTCTCTAAGACAGCAGGAAACTTCAGTTTGCTGAGAACAAAAGAGCGGTGTTTCATACACATAGGGACCATATCTAGTCGAACTCTGCTTCTGAAACTGATACAAAGCACTGGTCCTCTAACATCCAATGCTTGTCTGTTAAGATGAGAAACATGTGAGCTCCGTGAAAGATGTAGTTCGTTTGAGCTGAAAAGTGACTGCCCTTACCTGAAACGAATTCTTCTTGTAGTAAGACATAGAGCCTGGGATTAAACTACTTTTCTGAAGGGAAACACACAGCATAGTTTTCATCCATGGACCACACTCTGCTTTAGAGCGAGAAGCACACTCTTGCTTTCTAGAGTCTCTAAGACAGCAGGAAATATGAATGTGCCCAGAACAAAAGTACGGTGTTTCCTAAACATATGGACCATATCTAATCCAAATCTGCTTCTGAAACTGATACAAAGCACTGACACTCTAACTTCCAATGCCTGTCAGTTAAGATGAGAAACGTGTGATCTCAGTGAACGATGTAGTTCGTTTGAGCAGAAAAGTGACTGCCCTTACCTGAAACGAAGTCTTGCTTGTAGGAAGACTCAGAGCCTGGGATTTAACTCCATTTCGGAAGGCAAACACACAGCATAGTTCTCATCCATGGATCACCCTCTGCTTTAGAAAGAAGAACGCTCTTGCTTTCTACAGTCTCTAAGACAGCAGGAAACCTGAGTGTTCTGAGAACAAAAGAACGATGTTTCCTACACATAGGGACCGTATCAGGTCGAACTCTGCTTCTGAAACTGATACAAAGCACTGGTCTTCTAACATCAAATACTTGTCTGTTAAGATGAGAAACGTGTGAGCTCAGTGAACGATGTAGTTCGTTTGAGCTGAAAAGTGACTGCTCTTACCTGAAACGAAGTCTTGCTTGTAGGAAGACACAGAGCCTGGGATTTAACACCATTTCTGAAGGGAAACACACAGCATAGTTCTCATCCATGGATCACACTCTGCTTTAGAGCGAGAAGCACGCTCTTGCTTTCTAGAGTCTCTAAGACAGCAGGAAAAGTGAGTGTGCTGAGAACAAAAGAACGGTGTTTCCTACACATACAGACCATATCTAGTCCAACTCTTCTTCTTAAACTGATACAAAGCACTGGTCCTCTAACCTCCAATGCTTGTCAATTAAGATGAGAAACGTTTGAGCTTCGTGAACGATGTAGTTCGTTTGAGCAGAAAACTGACTGTCCTTACCTGAAACGAAGTCTTGCTTGTAGGAAGACTCAGAACCTGGGATTTAACTCCATTTCTGAAGGCAAACACACAGCATAGTTCTCATCCATGGATAACACTCTGCTTTAGAGCGAGAAGCACGCTCTTGCTTTCTAGAGTCTCTAAGACAGCAGGAAACGTGAGTGTGCTGAGAACAAAAGAACCGTGTTTCCTACACATACAGACCATATCTGGTCCAACTCTGCTTCTGAAAGTGATACAAAGCACTGGTCCTCTA
This sequence comes from Onychomys leucogaster, assembly GCA_949786385.1. Classification (NCBI taxonomy): domain Eukaryota; kingdom Metazoa; phylum Chordata; class Mammalia; order Rodentia; family Cricetidae; genus Onychomys; species Onychomys leucogaster. Next base: position 264,049 of record CATKUP010000354.1, read on the forward strand.
ACATCCAAAGCTTGTCAGTTAGGATGAGAAACGTGTGAGCTTTGTGAATGATGTAGTTCCTTTGAACTGAAAAGTGACTGCCCTTAAGTGAAACGAAGTCTTGCTTGTAGTAAGACACAGAGCCTGGGATTTAAGTCCATTTCTGAAGGGAAACACACATCATAGTTCTCATCCTGGATCACACTCTGCTTTAGAGCGAGAAGCACACTCTTGCTTTCTAGAGTCTGTAATACAGCAGGAAATCTGAGTGTGCCCAGATCAAAAGAACGGTGTTTCCTACACATATGGACCATAGGTAGTCCAAATCTGCTTCTGTAACTGATACAAAGCACTGACCCTCTAACATCCAATGCTTGTCAGTTAAGATGAGAAACATGTGAGCTTCGTGAACGATGTAGTTCGTTTGAGCAGAAATGTGACTGCCCTTACCTGAATTGAAGTCTTGCTTGTAGGAAGACGCAGAGCCTGGGATTTTACTCCATTTCTGAAGTAAAACACACATCAGTGTAATCATCCATTGATCACACTCTGCTTTGGAAAAAGAAGCACGCTATTGCTTTCTAGAGTCTCTAAGACAGCAGGAAACGTGAGTGTGCTGAGAACAAAAGAACGGTTTTTCCTACACATATGGTCATTATATAGTCCAACTCTGCTTCTTAAACTGATACAAAGCACTGGTCCTCTAACATCCAATGCTTGTCAGTTAAGATGAGAAACGTGTGAGCTTCGTGAAAGATGTAGTTCCTTTGAGCTGAAAAGTGACTGCGCTTACCAAAAAAGAAGTCTTGCTTGTAGGAAGACACAGAGCCTGGGATTTAAGTCCATTTCTGAAGGGAAACACACAGCATAGTTCTCATCCATGGATCACACTCTGATTTAGAGCGAGAAGCACACTCTTGCTTTCTAGAGTCTATATACAGCAGGAAATCTGAGTGTGCCCAGAACAAAAGAACGGTGTTTTCTACACATATGGACCATATGTAGTCCAAATCTGCTTCTGAAACTGATACAAAGAACTGACCATCTAACATCCAATGGTTGTCAATTAAGATGAGAAACGTGTGAGCTTTGTGAATGATGTAGTTCGTTTGAGCAGAAAAGTGACTGCCCTTACCTGAATTGAAGTCTTGCTTGTAGGAAGACTCAGAGCCTGGGATTTAACTCCATTTCTGAAGTGAAACACACAGCCGTGTTCTCATCCATTGATCACACTCTGCTTTAGAACAAGAAGCACGATCTTGCTTTCTAGAGTCTCTAAGACAGCAGGAAACGTGAGTTTGCTGAGAACAAAAGAACGGTGTTTCCTACACATACGGACCATATATAGTCGAACTCTGCTTCTGAAACTGATACAAAGCACTGGTGCTCTAACATCCAATGCTTGTCTGTTAAGATGGGAAACGTGTGAGCTCCGTGAAAGATGTAGTTCGTTTGAGCTGAAAAGTGACTGCCCTTACCTGAAACGAAGTCTTGCTTGTAGGAAGACATAGAGCCTGGGATTTAACTACTTTTCTGAAGGCAAACACACAGCATAGTTTTCATCCATGGATCACACTCTGCTTTAGAGTGAGAAGCACGCTCTTGCTTTCTAAAGTCTCTAAGACAGCAGGAAACGTGAGTGTGCTGAGAACAAAAGAACGGTGTTTCCTACACATAGGGACCATATCTAGTCCAACTCTGCTTCTGAAACAGATACAAAGCACTGGTACTCTAACATCCAATGCTTGTCATTTAAGATGAGAAATGGGTGAGCTCAGTGAATGATGTAGTTCGTTTGAGCTGAAAAGTGACTGCCCTTACCTGAAACGAAGTCTTGCTTATAGGGAGACTCAGAGCATGGGATTTAACTCCATTTCTGAAGGGAAACACACAGCATAGTTCTCATCCATGGATCACACTCTGCTTTAGAGCGAGAGGCACACTCTAGCTTTCTAGAGTCTCTAATACAGCAGGAAATATGAGTGTGCCCAGAACAAAAGAACGGTGTTTCCTACACATATGGACCATATGTAGTCCAAATCTGCTTCTGAAACTGATACAAAGCACTGACCCTCTAACATCCAATGCTTGTCTGTTAAGATGAGAAACGTGTGAGCTCAGTGAACGATGTAGTTCGTTTGAGCAGAAAAGTGACTGCTCTTACCTGAAACGAAGTCTTGCTTGTAGAAAGACACATAGCCTGGGATTTAACTCCATTTCTGAAGGGAAACACACAGCATAGTTCTCAACCATGGATCACACTCTGCTTTAGAGCGAGAAGCACGCTCATGCTTTCTAGAGTCTCTAAGACAGCAGGAAACGTGAGTGTGCTGAGAACAAAAGAACGGTGTTTCCTACACATACGGACCATATCTAGTCCAACTCTCCTTCTAAAACTGATACAAAGCACTGGTCCTCTAACATCCAATGCTTGTCAATTAAGATGAGAAATGTGTGAGCTTCGTGAACGATGTACTTTGTTTGAGCAGAAAACTGACTGCCCTTACCTGAAACGAAGTCTTGCTTGTAGGAAGACTCAGAGCCTGGGATTTAACTCCATTTCTGAAGTGAAACACAAAGCATAGTTCTCATCCATTGATCACACTCTGCTTTAGAACAAGAAGCACGCTCTTGCTTTCTAGAATCTCTAAGACAGCAGGAAACGTGAGTTTGCTGAGAACAAAAGAACGGTGTTTCCTACACATACGGACCATATCTAGTCCAACTCTGCTTCTGAAACTGATACAAAGCACTGGTCCTCTACCATCCAATGCTTGTCTGTTAAGATGAGAAACGTGTGAGCTCCGTGAAAGGTGTAGTTCGTTTGAGCTGAAAAGTGACTGCCCTTACCTGAAAGGAAGTCTTGCTTGTAGGAAGACATAGAGCCTGGGATTTAACTACTTTTCTGAAGGGAAACACACAGCATAGTTTTCATCCATGGATCACACTCTGCTTTAGAGAGAGAAGCACGCTCTTGCTTTCTAAAGTCTCTAAGACAGCAGGAAACGTGGGTGTGCGGAGAACAAAAGAACGGTGTTTCCTACACATACGGACCATATCTAGTCCAACTCTGCTTCTGAAACAGATACAAAGCACTGGTACTCTAACATCCAATGCTTGTCAGTTAAGATGAGAAACGTGTGAGCTTCGTGAACGATGTAGTTCGTTTGAGCAGAAAAGTGACTGCCCTTACCTGAACCGAAGTCTTGCTTGTAGGGAGACTCAGAGCCTGGGATTTAACTCCATTTCTGAAGGGAAACACACAGCATAGTTCTCATCCATGGATCACACTCTGCTATAGAGCGAGAAGCACACTCTAGCTTTCTAGAGTCTCTAATACAGCAGGAAATCTGAGTGTGCCCAGAACAAAAGAACGATGTTTCCTACACATATGGACCATAGGTAGTCCAAATCTGCTTCTGTAACTGATACAAAGCACTGACCCTCTAACATCCAATGCTTGTCAGTTAAGATGAGAAACATGTGAGCTTCGTGAACGATGTAGTTCGTTTGAGCAGAAAAGTGACTGCGCTTACCTGAATTGAAGTCTTGCTTGTAGGAAGACTCAGAGCCTGGGATTTAACTCCACTTCTGAAGTAAAACACACAGCAGTGTAATCATCGATTGATCACACTGTGCTTTAGAACAAGAAGCACGCTCTTGCTTTCTAGACTCTCTAAGACAGCAGGAAACGTGAGTGTGCTGAGAACAAAAGAACGGTGTTTCCTACACATACGGACATTATATAGTCCAACTCTGCTTCTGAAACTGATACAAAGCATTGGTCCTCTAACATTCAATGCTTGTCTGTTAAGATGAGAAACGTGTGAGCTCAGTGAATGATGTAGTTCGTTTGAGCAGAAAAGAGACTGCTCTTACCTGAAACGAAGTCTTGCTTGTAGGAAGACTCAGAGCATGGGATTTAACTCCATTTCTGAAGGGAAACACACTGCATAGTTCTCATCCATGGATCACACTCTGCTTTAGAGCCAGAAGCACACTCTAGCTTTCTAGAGTCTCTAATACAGCAGGAATTCTGAGTGTGCCCAGAACAAAAGAACGGTGTTTCCTACACATATGGACCATATGTAGTCCAAATCTGCTTCTGAAACTGATACAAAGCACTGACCCTCTAACATCCAATTCTTGTCAGTTAAGATTAGAAACGTGTGAGCTTCGTGAACGATGTAGTTAGTTTGAGCAGAAAAGTGACTTCCCTTACCTGAATTGAAGTCTTGCTTGTAGAAAGACTCAGAGCCTGGGATTTAACTCCATTTCTGAAGTAAATCACACAGCAGTGTAATCATCCATTGAATACACTATGCTTTAGAACAAGAAGCACGCTCTTGCTTTCTAGACTCTCTAAGACGGCAGGAAACGTGAGTGTGCTGAGTACAAAAGAACGGTGTCTCCTACACATAGGGACCATATCTAGTCCAATTCTGCTTCTGAAACAGATACAAAGCACTGGTCCTCTAACATCCAATGCTTGTCAGTTAAGATGAGAAAAGTTTTATCTTCGTGAACGTTGTAGTTCCTTTTAGCAGAAAAGTGACTGTTCTTACCTGAAACGAAGTCTTGCTTGTAGGGAGACACAGAGCATGGGATTTAACTCAATTTCTGAAGTGAAACACACAGCATAGTCTCATCCATGGATCACACTCTGTTTTAGAGCAAGAAGCACGCTCTTGCTTTCAAGAGTCTCTAAGACAGCAGGAAACGTGAGTGTGCCCAGAACAAAAGATAGGTGTTTCCTACACATAAGGACCATATGTAGTCCAAATCTGATTCTGAAACTGATACAAAGCACTGACCCTCTAACATCCAATGCTTGTCAGTTAAGATGAGAAACGTGTGAGTTTTGTGAACGATGTAGTTCGTTTCAGCAGAAAACTGACTGCCCTTACCTGAAATGAAGTCTTGCTTGTAGGAAGACACAGAGCCTGGGATTTAACTCCATTTCTGAAGTGAAACACACAGCAGTGTTCTCATCCATGGATCACACTCTGTGTTTGAACAAGAAGCATGCTCTTCTTTCTAGATTCTCTAAGACAGCAGGAAACGTCAGTTTGCTGAGAACAAAAGAGCGGTGTTTCATACACATAGGGACCATATCTAGTCGAACTCTGCTTCTGAAACTGATACAAAGCACTGGTCCTCTAACATCCAATGCTTGTCTGTTAAGATGAGAAACATGTGAGCTCCGTGAAAGATGTAGTTCGTTTGAGCTGAAAAGTGACTGCCCTTACCTGAAACGAATTCTTGCTTGTAGGAAGACATAGAGCCTGGGATTAAACTACTTTTCTGAAGGGAAACACACAGCATAGTTTTCATCCATGGACCACACTCTGCTTTAGAGCGAGAAGCACACTCTTGCTTTCTAGAGTCTCTAAGACAGCAGGAAATCTGAGTGTGCCCAGAACAAAAGTACGGTGTTTCCTAAACATATGGACCATATCTAATCCAAATCTGCTTCTGAAACTGATACAAAGCACTGACACTCTAACTTCCAATGCCTGTCAGCTAAGATGAGAAACGTGTGAGCTCAGTGAACGATGTAGTTCGTTTGAGCAGAAAAGTGACTGCCCTTACCTGAAACGAAGTCTTGCTTGTAGGAAGACTCAGAACCTGGGATTTAACTCCGATTCTGAAGGCAAACACACAGCATAGTTCTCATCCATGGATAACACTCTGCTTTAGAGCGAGAAGCACGCTCTTGCTTTCTAGAGTCTCTAAGACAGCAGGAAACGTGAGTGTGCTGAGAACAAAAGAACCGTGTTTCCTACACATACAGACCATATCTGGTCCAACTCTGCTTCTGAAACTGATACAAAGCACTGGTCCTCTAACATCCAATACTTTTCAGTTAAGATGAGAAACGTGTGAGCTTTGTGAATGATGTAGTTCCTTTGAACTGAAAAGTGACTGCCCTTACCTGAAATGAAGTCTTGCTTGTAGTAAGACACAGAGCCTGGGATTTAAGTCCATTTCTGAAGGGAAACACACATCATAGTTCTCATCCTGGATCACACTCTGCTTTAGAGCGAGAAGCACACTCTTGCTTTCTAGAGTCTGTAATACAGCAGGAAATCTGAGTGTGCCCAGATCAAAAGAACGGTGTTTCCTACACATATGGACCATATGTAGTCGAAATCTGCTTCTGAAACTGATACAAGGCACTCAAAATCTAACATCCAATTCTTGTCAGTTAAGATGAGAAACGTGTGAGCTTCATGAAAGATGTAGTTCGTTTGAGCAGAAATGTGACTGCCCTTACCTGAATTGAAGTCTTGCTTGTAGGAAGACGCAGAGCCTGGGATTTCACTCCATTTCTGAAGTAAAACACACATCAGTGTAATCATCCATTGATCACACTCTGCTTTGGAACAAGAAGCACGATCTTGCTTTCTAGAGTCTCTAAGACAGCAAGAAACGTGAGTGTGCTGAGAACAAAAGAACGGTTTTTCCTACACATATGGTCATTATATAGTCCAACTCTGCTTCTTAAACTGATACAAAGCACTGGTCCTCTAACATCCAATTCTTGTCAGTTAAGATGAGAAACGTGTGAGCTTCATGAAAGATGTAGTTCGTTTGAGCAGAAATGTGACTGCCCTTACCTGAATTGAAGTCTTGCTTGTAGGAAGACGCAGAGCCTGGGATTTCACTCCATTTCTGAAGTAAAACACACATCAGTGTAATCATCCATTGATCACACTCTGCTTTGGAACAAGAAGCATGCTATTGCTTTCTAGAGTCTCTAAGACAGCAAGAAACGTGAGTGTGCTGAGAACAAAAGAACGGTTTTTCCTACACATATGGTCATTATATAGTCCAACTCTGCTTCTTAAACTGATACAAAGCACTGGTCCTCTAACATCCAATGCTTGTCAGTTAAGATGAGAAACATGTGAGCTTCGTGAAAGTTGTAGTTCCTTTGAGCTGAAAAGTGACTGCGCTTACCAAAAAAGAAGTCTTGCTTGTAGGAAGACACAGAGCCTGGGATTTAAGTCCATTTCTGAAGGGAAACACACAGCATAGTTCTCATCCATGGATCACACTCTGATTTAGAGCGAGAAGCACACTCTTGCTTTCTAGAGTCTATATACAGCAGGAAATCTGAGTGTGCCCAGAACAAAAGAACGGTGTTTCCTACACATATGGACCATATGTAGTCCAAATCTGCTTCTGAAACTGATACAAAGCACTGACCCTCTAACATCCAATTCTTGTCAGTTAAGATTAGAAACGTGTGAGCTTCGTGAACGATGTAGTTAGTTTGAGCAGAAAAGTGACTTCCCTTACCTGAATTGAAGTCTTGCTTGTAGAAAGACTCAGAGCCTGGCATTTAACTCCATTTCTGAAGTAAATCACACAGCAGTGTAATCATCCATTGAATACACTATGCTTTAGAACAAGAAGCACGCTCTTGCTTTCTAGACTCTCTAAGACGGCAGGAAACGTGAGTGTGCTGAGTACAAAAGAACGGTGTCTCCTACACATAGGGACCATATCTAGTCCAATTCTGCTTCTGAAACAGATACAAAGCACTGGTCCTCTAACATCCAATGCTTGTCAGTTAAGATGAGAAACGTTTTATCTTCGTGAACGTTGTAGTTCCTTTTAGCAGAAAAGTGACTGTTCTTACCTGAAACGAAGTCTTGCTTGTAGGGAGACACAGAGCATGGGATTTAACTCAATTTCTGAAGTGAAACACACAGCATAGTCTCATCCATGGATCACACTCTGTTTTAGAGCAAGAAGCACGCTCTTGCTTTCAAGAGTCTCTAAGACAGCAGGAAACGTGAGTGTGCCCAGAACAAAAGATAGGTGTTTCCTACACATAAGGACCATATGTAGTCCAAATCTGATTCTGAAACTGATACAAAGCACTGACCCTCTAACATCCAATGCTTGTCAGTTAAGATGAGAAACGTGTGAGTTTTGTGAACGATGTAGTTCGTTTCAGCAGAAAACTGACTGCCCTTACCTGAAATGAAGTCTTGCTTGTAGGAGACACAGAGCCTGGGATTTAACTCCATTTCTGAAGTGAAACACACAGCAGTGTTCTCATCCATTGATCACACTCTGTGTTTGAACAAGAAGCATGCTCTTCTTTCTAGATTCTCTAAGACAGCAGGAAACGTCAGTTTGCTGAGAACAAAAGAGCGGTGTTTCATACACATAGGGACCATATCTAGTCGAACTCTGCTTCTGAAACTGATACAAAGCACTGGTCCTCTAACATCCAATGCTTGTCTGTTAAGATGAGAAACATGTGAGCTCCGTGAAAGATGTAGTTCGTTTGAGCTGAAAAGTGACTGCCCTTACCTGAAACGAATTCTTGCTTGTAGGAAGACATAGAGCCTGGGATTAAACTACTTTTCTGAAGGGAAACACACAGCATAGTTTTCATCCATGGACCACACTCTGCTTTAGAGCGAGAAGCACACTCTTGCTTTCTAGAGTCTCTAAGACAGCAGGAAATCTGAGTGTGCCCAGAACAAAAGTACGGTGTTTCCTAAACATATGGACCATATCTAATCCAAATCTGCTTCTGAAACTGATACAAAGCACTGACACTCTAACTTCCAATGCCTGTCAGCTAAGATGAGAAACGTGTGAGCTCAGTGAACGATGTAGTTCGTTTGAGCAGAAAAGTGACTGCCCTTACCTGAAACGAAGTCTTGCTTGTAGGAAGACTCAGAACCTGGGATTTAACTCCATTTCTGAAGGCAAACACACAGCATAGTTCTCATCCATGGATAACACTCTGCTTTACAGCGAGAAGCACGCTCTTGCTTTCTAGAGTCTCTAAGACAGCAGGAAACGTGAGTGTGCTGAGAACAAAAGAACCGTGTTTAATACACATACAGACCATATCTGGTCCAACTCTGCTTCTGAAACTGATACAAAGCACTGGTCCTCTAACATCCAATACTTGTCAGTTAAGATGAGAAACGTGTGAGCTTTGTGAATGATGTAGTTCCTTTGAACTGAAAAGTGACTGCCCTTACCTGAAATGAAGTCTTGCTTGTAGTAAGACATAGAGCCTGGGATTTAAGTCCATTTCTGAAGGGAAACACACATCATAGTTCTCATCCTGGATCACACTCTGCTTTAGAGCGAGAAGCACACTCTTGCTTTCTAGAGTCTGTAATACAGCAGGAAATCTGAGTGTGCCCAGATCAAAAGAACGGTGTTTCCTACACATATGGACCATATGTAGTCGAAATCTGCTTCTGAAACTGATACAAGGCACTCAAAATCTAACATCCAATTCTTGTCAGTTAAGATGAGAAACGTGTGAGCTTCGTGAAAGATGTAGTTCTTTTGAGCAGAAATGTGACTGCCCTTACCTGAATTGAAGTCTTGCTTGTAGGAAGACGCAGAGCCTGGGATTTCACTCCATTTCTGAAGTAAAACACACATCAGTGTAATCATCCATTGATCACACTCTGCTTTGGAACAAGAAGCATGCTATTGCTTTCTAGAGTCTCTAAGACAGCAAGAAACGTGAGTGTGCTGAGAACAAAAGAACGGTTTTTCCTACACATATGGTCATTATATAGTCCAACTCTGCTTCTTAAACTGATACAAAGCACTGGTCCTCTAACATCCAATGCTTGTCAGTTAAGATGAGAAACGTGTGAGCTTCGTGTAAGTTGTAGTTCCTTTGAGCTGAAAAGTGACTGCGCTTACCAAAAAAGAAGTCTTGCTTGTAGGAAGACACAGAGCCTGGGATTTAAGTCCATTTCTGAAGGGAAACACACAGCATAGTTCTCATCCATGGATCACACTCTGATTTAGAGCGAGAAGCACACTCTTGCTTTCTAGAGTCTATATACAGCAGGAAATCTGAGTGTGCCCAGAACAAAAGAACGGTGTTTTCTACACATATGGACCATATGTAGTCCAAATCTGCTTCTGAAACTGATACAAAGAACTGACCATCTAACATCCAATGGTTGTCAATTAAGATGAGAAACGTGTGAGCTTTGTGAATGATGTAGTTCGTTTGAGCAGAAAAGTGACTGCCCTTACCTGAATTGAAGTCTTGCTTGTAGGAAGACTCAGAGCCTGGGATTTAACTCCATTTCTGAAGTGAAACACACAGCCGTGTTCTCATCCATTGATCACACTCTGCTTTAGAACAAGAAGCACGCTCTTGCTTTCTAGAGTCTCTAAGACAGCAGGAAACGTGAGTTTGCTGAGAACAAAAGAACGGTGTTTCCTACACATACGGACCATATATAGTCGAACTCTGCTTCTGAAACTGATACAAAGCACTGGTGCTCTAACATCCAATGCTTGTCTGTTAAGATGGGAAACGTGTGAGCTCCGTGAAAGATGTAGTTCGTTTGAGCTGAAAAGTGACTGCCCTTACCTGAAACGAAGTCTTGCTTGTAGGAAGACATAGAGCCTGGGATTTAACTACTTTTCTGAAGGCAAACACACAGCATAGTTTTCATCCATGGATCACACTCTGCTTTAGAGCGAGAAGCACGCTCTTGCTTTCTAAAGTCTCTAAGACAGCAGGAAACGTGAGTGTGCTGAGAACAAAAGAACGGTGTTTCCTACACATAGGGACCATATCTAGTCCAACTCTGCTTCTGAAACAGATACAAAGCACTGGTACTCTAACATCCAATGCTTGTCATTTAAGATGAGAATCGGGTGAGCTCAGTGAATGATGTAGTTCGTTTGAGCTGAAAAGTGACTGCCCTTACCTGAAACGAAGTCTTGCTTATAGGGAGACTCAGAGCATGGGATTTAACTCCATTTCTGAAGGGAAACACACAGCATAGTTCTCATCCATGGATTACACTCTGCTTTAGAGCGAGAGGCACACTCTAGCTTTCTAGAGTCTCTAATACAGCAGGAAATATGAGTGTGCCCAGAACAAAAGAACGGTGTTTCCTACACATATGGACCATATGTAGTCCAAATCTGCTTCTGAAACTGATACAAAGCACTGACCCTCTAACATCCAATGCTTGTCTGTTAAGATGAGAAACGTGTGAGCTCAGTGAACGATGTAGTTCGTTTGAGCAGAAAAGTGACTGCTCTTACCTGAAACGAAGTCTTGCTTGTAGAAAGACACATAGCCTGGGATTTAACTCCATTTCTGAAGGGAAACACACAGCATAGTTCTCAACCATGGATCACACTCTGCTTTAGAGCGAGAAGCACGCTCATGCTTTCTAGAGTCTCTAAGACAGCAGGAAACGTGAGTGTGCTGAGAACAAAAGAACGGTGTTTCCTACACATACGGACCATATCTAGTCCAACTCTCCTTCTGAAACTGATACAAAGCACTGGTCCTCTAACATCCAATGCTTGTCAATTAAGATGAGAAACGTGTGAGCTTCGTGAACGATGTACTTCGTTTGAGCAGAAAACTGACGGCCCTTACCTGAAACGAAGTCTTGCTTGTAGGAAGACTCAGAGCCTGGGATTTAACTCCATTTCTGAAGTGAAACACAAAGCATAGTTCTCATCCATTGATCACACTCTGCTTTAGAACAAGAAGCACGCTCTTGCTTTCTAGAATCTCTAAGACAGCAGGAAACGTGAGTTTGCTGAGAACAAAAGAACGGCGTTTGCTACACATACGGACCATATCTAGTCTAACTCTGCTTCTGAAACAGATACAAAGCACTGGTCCTCTAACATCCAATGCTTGTCAGTTAAGATGAGAAACGTTTGATCTTCGTGAACGTTGTAGTTCCTTTTAGCAGAAAAGTGACTATTCTTACCTGAAACGAAGTCTTGCTTGTAGGGAGACACAGAGCATGGGATTTAACTCCATTTCTGAAGTGAAACACACAGCAGTGTTCTCATCCATTGATCACACTCTGTGTTTGAACAAGAAGCATGCTCTTCTTTCTAGAGTCTCTAAGACAGCAGGAAACGTCAGTTTGCTGAGAACAAAAGAGCAGTGTTTCATACACATAGGGACCATATCTAGTCGAACTCTGCTTCTGAAACTGATACAAAGCACTGGTCCTCTAACATCCAATGCTTGTCTGTTAAGATGAGAAACATGTGAGCTCCGTGAAAGATGTAGTTCGTTTGAGCTGAAAAGTGACTGCCCTTACGTGAAACGAAGTCTTGCTTGTAGGAAGACATAGAGCCTGGGATTAAACTACTTTTCTGAAGGGAAACACACAACATAGTTTTCATCCATGGACCACACTCTGCTTTAGAGCGAGAAGCACACTCTTGCTTTCTAGAGTCTCTAAGACAGCAGGAAATCTGAGTGTGCCCAGAACAAAAGTACGGTGTTTCCTAAACATATGGACCATATCTAATCCAAATCTGCTTCTGAAACTGATAAAAAGCACTGACACTCTAACTTCCAATGCCTGTCAGTTAAGATGAGAAACGTGTGAGCTCAGTGAACGATGTAGTTCGTTTGAGCAGAAAAGTGACTGCCCTTACCTTAAACGAAGTCTTGCTTGTAGGGAGACTCAGAGCCTGGGATTTAACTCCACTTCTGAAGTAAAACACACAGCAGTGTAATCATCCATTGATCACACTCTGCTTTAGAACAAGAAGAACGCTCTTGCTTTCTAGACTCTCTAAGACAGCAGGAAACGTGAGTGTGCTGAAAACAAAAGAACGGTGTTTCCTACACATACGGACATTATATAGTCCAACTCTGCTTCTGAAACTGATACAAAGCATTGGTCCTCTAACATTCAATGCTTGTCTGTTAAGATGAGAAACATGTGAGCTCAGTGAATGATGTAGTTTGTTTGAGCAGAAAAGAGACTGCTCTTACCTGAAATGAAGTCTTGCTTGTAGGAAGACACAGATAATGGGATTTAACTCCATTTCTGAAGGGAAACACACAGCATAGTTCTCATCCATGGATCACACTCTGCTTTAGAGCGAGAAGCACGCTCATGCTTTCTAGAGTCTCTAAGACAGCAGGAAACGTGAGTGTGCTGAGAACAAAAGAACGGTGTTTCCTACACATACGGACCATATCTAGTCCAAATCTTCTTCTGAAACTGATACAAAGCACTGGTCCTCTAACATCCAATGCTTGTCAGTTAAGATGAGAAACGTGTGAGCTTCGTGAACGATGTAGTTCGTTTGAGCTGAAAAGTGACTGCCCTTACCTGAAACGAAGTCTTGCTTGTAGGAAGACTCAGAGCCTGGGATTTAACTCCATTTCTGAAGGGAAACACACAGCATAGTTCCCATCCATGGATCACACTCTGCTTTAGAGCCAGAAGCACACTCTAGCTTTCTAGAGTCTCTAATACAGCAGGAATTCTGAGTGTGCCCAGAACAAAAGAACGGTGTTTCCTACACATATGGACCATATGTAGTCCAAATCTGCTTCTGAAACTGATACAAAGCACTGACCCTCTAACATCCAATTCTTGTCAGTTAAGATTAGAAACGTGTGAGCTTCGTGAACGATGTAGTTAGTTTGAGCAGAAAAGTGACTTCCCTTACCTGAATTGAAGTCTTGCTTGTAGAAAGACTCAGAGCCTGGCATTTAACTCCATTTCTGAAGTAAATCACACAGCAGTGTAATCATCCATTGATTACACTATGCTTTAGAACAAGAAGCACGCTCTTGCTTTCTAGACTCTCTAAGACAGCAGGAAACGTGAGTGTGCTGAGTACAAAAGAACGGTGTCTCCTACACATAGGGACCATATCTAGTCCAACTCTGCTTCTGAAACAGATACAAAGCACTGGTCCTCTAACATCCAATGCTTGTCAGTTAAGATGAGAAACGTTTGATCTTCGTGAACGTTGTAGTTCCTTTTAGCAGAAAAGTGACTGTTCTTACCTGAAACGAAGTCTTGCTTGTAGGGAGACACAGAGCATGGGATTTAACTCAATTTCTGAAGTGAAACACACAGCATAGTGTCATCCATGGATCACACTCTGTTTTAGAGCAAGAAGCACGCTCTTGCTTTCAAGAGTCTCTAAGACAGCAGGAAACGTGAGTGTGCCCAGAACAAAAGATCGGTGTTTCCTACACATATGGACCATATGTAGTCCAAATCTGATTCTGAAACTGATACAAAGCACTGACTCTCTGACATCCAATGCTTGTCAGTTAAGATGAGAAACGTGTGAGTTTCGTGAACGATGTAGTTCGTTTGAGCAGAAAACTGACTGCCCTTACCTGAAATGAAGTCTGGCTTGTAGGAAGACTCAGAGCCTGGGATTTAACTCCATTTCTGAAGTGAAACACACAGCAGTGTTCTCATCCATTGATCACACTCTGTGTTTGAACAAGAAGCATGCTCTTCTTTCTAGAGTCTCTAAGACAGCAGGAAACGTCAGTTTGCTGAGAACAAAAGAGCGGTGTTTCATACACATAGGGACCATATCTAGTCGAACTCTGCTTCTGAAACTGATACAAAGCACTGGTCCTCTAACATCCAATGCTTGTCTGTTAAGATGAGAAACATGTTAGCTCCGTGAAAGATGTAGTTCGTTTGAGCTGAAAAGTGACTGCCCTTACGTGAAACGAAGTCTTGCTTGTAAGAAGACATAGAGCCTGGGATTAAACTACTTTTCTGAAGGGAAACACACAGCATAGTTTTCATCCATGGAACACACTCTGCTTTAGAGCGAGAAGCACACTCTTGCTTTCTAGAGTCTCTAAGACAGCAGGAAATCTGAGTGTGCCCAGAACAAAAGTACGGTGTTTCCTAAACATATGGACCATATCTAATCCAAATCTGCTTCTGAAACTGATACAAAGCACTGACACTCTAACTTCCAATGCCTGTCAGTTAAGATGAGAAACGTGTGAGCTTCGTGAAAGGTGTAGTTCCTTTGAGCAGAAAAGTGACTGCCCTTACCTTAAACGAAGTCTTGCTTGTAGGGAGACTCAGAGCATGGGATTTAACTCCATTTCTGAAGTGAAACACACAGCATTGTCTCATCCATTGATCACACTCTGCTTTAGAACAAGAAGCACGCTCTTGCTTTCTAGAGTCTCTAAGACAGCAAGAAACGTAAGTGTGCTGAGAAAAAAAGAACGGTGTTTCCTACACATACGGACCATATCTAGTCCAACTCTGCTTCTGAAACTGATACAAAGCACTGGTCTTCTAACATCAAATGCTTGTCTGTTAAGATGAGAAACGTGTGAGCTCAGTGAACGATGTAGTTCGTTTGAGCTGAAAAGTGACTGCTCTTACCTGAAACGAAGTCTTGCTTGTAGGAAGACACAGAGCCTGGGATTTAACTCCATTTCTCAAGGGAAACAAACAGCATAGTTCTCATCCATGGATCACACTCTGCTTCAGAGTGAGAAGCACGCTCTTGCTTTCTAGAGTCTCTAAGACAGCAGGAAACGTGAGTTTGCTGAGAACAAAAGAACGGCGTTTCCTACACATACGGACCATATCTAGTCCAACTCTGCTTCTGAAATTGATACAAAGCACTGGTCCTCTACCATCCAATGCTTGTCTGTTAAGATGAGAAACGTGTGAGCTCCGTGAAAGGTGTAGTTCGTTTGAGCTGAAAAGTGACTGCCCTTACCTGAAACGAAGTCTTGCTTGTAGGAAGACATAGAGCCTGGGATTTAACTCCATTTCTGAAGGGAAACACACAGCATAGTTCTCATCCATGGATCACACTCTGCTTTAGAGCGAGAAGCACGCTCTTGCTTTCTAAAGTCTATAAGACAGCAGGAAACGTGAGTGTGCTGAGAACAAAAGAACGATGTTTCCTACACATAGGGACCATATCTAGTCCAACACTGCTTCTGAAACAGATACAAAGCACTGGACCTCTAACATCCAATGCTTGTCAGTTAAGATGAGAAACGTGTGAGCTTTGTGAATGATGTAGTCCGTTTGAGCAGAAAAGTGACTGCCCTTACCTGAATTGAAGTCTTGCTTGTAGGAAGACTCAGAGCCTGGGATTTAACTCCATTTCTGAAGTGAAACACACAGCCGTGTTCTCATCCATTGATCACACTCTG